>JAUZNK010009383.1:0-24261 GCA_035046665.1 Euphysa ruthae
TCCCTTGATATTTCCTTGAATAGTATTTTTATTGAATATTTCTCTGAAATATGTATTTATAATCATTACTTTAAAAACGTAAAAATCCTTGCAAATTGCTGTAAACCGTGATTTTTTATTTTTCAAGAAAATATAATTGTTGAAGACCCGCATTAAGAGATTATATACTAAATTTCCAATATTTAAATTTAAATTTTTTAGAAAACGGAAGAAGAAACGCAGCAGTAAAAGATCAAGTGTAAGTTATTCACAACGTAACATCCTGGAAGTCAAAAAATTTCTATACAGCATCCCATTTTGCTTTACGTAGCTCAAGCTTTATTTTTTTGAAAAAAACTATCGTTTTTTGGTACTAGACCCATATAATGACAAATGATTGCAAGGATAGGCACAAACATTATCTGAAAAAAAAAAATAAAAACTAATCTATTTTCAAACGAACACTATTAAAAGATATTGAAAAGTTCATACAGAACCACAAAAACTTAGAATCGGCAAGAAAATGATACCGGTTTTATCTTTCCTTTCAATCTTATGAAATACCGCTTTCAAACTGTTTTTTATAGGCAAGGTTAACAACATAAAGTTGAACTATATTGTCCATAACTCAAAACTTTCAATAAGTGCATATCCTGATTGTAAAGTAAAGTTTTATCTGCTATATATGCCCAAATATGGACATTTTTGGCTTAAAATGAATTAAAATTAAAAACTGAAAGGTGTCAAATTGGATAAAAAAATTAGATTTTTTTAGAAATCTGTTCATTTTTCTCTTTTTTTGAAATTTTGCTTTAAGTGCATATTAGTAAGCTTTTTCATTTAGAAGAATTTTTGTTAAATTATGTTATCACTCTCATTACTTCATAAGGAGCTCTGATTTGTAACAGCTTTGATATAACTTAAAACTTAAATCGATGCAAAGAGCAGGTTTGTTTTCACAATAACCTTATACATAACAAATTTCTTACCTGGTTTTTTATTACAATACGGGCATCTAGTGGCGGGTGTTTTTTTTTTTTTTTTTTTTTTTTGTTGGAAGTAAGACTTCTAAATAGTAAATTTCACAAACTGGGCAGAGATAAGCAGGCTGTTTTAGCACACCAACGAGTTTATATACTATTGTATTTATTATTTATTTATATTATTTATATTTTTTGGTTATTTTTGCCAATTCCTGACTTGACTTGTTATAAACTTTTACAATTTTGATTATCATCTTTTTTTTTTCTTTTCAATTTAAAACATTTACTATCTCAATCTGATGCTCTTTCAAAACTTTTTCTTTTCTCCCCATTTGCGCAGTTTGATATTGTTCAAAAATCATTCCTTCCTTCAACTTTCTCAATTTAGCTGTTTTGTTTTTAATCTTCTTTTAGTGTTTCAATAATTGTTTGATTTGACAAATACTCAGTTAGTGCAACAGATATATTCTTTAAAAATAAAAATCCTTAAATACATCGCTTTGTGGTGAATGGTTTCATCTGTTTTAACTTTTTTGCTCTGCAATAGGTTTTCACAGTCACAAAAACCTCCAAAAGTAGTTAACGATCAAAGGTGCAAACGTCGTAAAATTTGTTACCATGCTTTTGGTCTTTATTTTTTATTTAATGCCAAAAAGATTCCACGCCGTGGCATCGTGGGTTCATCTAAGGACAAATTTTTATCGGAAGTTATGATTTCTCATCTCATTGAAATTATCATTCTGAATCTTCCAAATTTGTCTCTTCATCGAAGTGAAATATGCTCATGATAAGTTCAAAGCATTCCTTCCTCGTACCATTTAAAAAAAAAAAAAATTAAAATTGGACCTTTTCTCCAACATTTCTTATAAAGGCAATGAAATAATTCCCATGGCAAACATTTTTCCGATAAACTTCCTCATATCATTAATGGTTACTTCTTTCCAACTCCCTAAATTATATTTATGACCTAAAAGTGTTAAAGGAGTCTATAATTTTTGCAGCAAAATGAGTATTCATTGGTTTTTGTAGCTAAATTGCTCTGTTAAGAAATTTCTAAGAAATATGTTGGACTTGCATCATCATCTACATCAACGTTTATGTCTGTTTTCATTTAAAGGCAAAGTTTTGCACACTAGGGTTTTTTCTGTCCAAGTTAGTTATGGTGATTGGTACCTCCATGAGTTCTTGAACTTCTTCTGAGACTTTTAATTCTTCTTCCTCTCTGTGTTCTCATACTGTCATTTCAGTTTTTTGTTACATTTCCCTTCCACAATTTATTTGGTTGGCCTTGTGCTCTTGTGGTTGAATTTTTTCTGCCTAAAATATTATCTGAATCAGAATCAACAGATCTAATTCCACAATCTAGTGAATCTTTTGAATCTATATTACCTGATTGGTTCTTTTTGTATAAAAATTCTGCATATAAATTCTTTCTGCAAGCCTCTTCTGAGTCGTATTATTAAGTAACCCTTTTTGACATCTTAAAAAAAAGAAATTATTTGGTGTGAAATAAAGTTTTTTTTTTTTTTTTTTTTTACAATTTTTGTGATTGGTCTGTTTTTTTGTCTTGTAGCCAACGAAGATTTCTCAAATGAGAAATTGAAAAAACTTGTTTTAAGAAAAAACTGTATACGTTTTAGATCTTAAAATTGAGAGAGACGGCAGAAGATGTAGAGGTATTCTATTTTGCATGATTTATTTGTTTGACTTTATTTTGAGGTACTAAGGAATTTAAAAAAATATTAGCTGTAAATAAACTGTAAAATTTATTTATGAGCTGAACAAAATAATATTTTTGCGAACCATCAAATTCTAACAAAGTTTTGTTGTTTGTATTATACTGTGGTAGTCAAAAAAATTTTTATATAGGCAGCTTATCAATATTTTTTTTATGCAGCTTTTTCAGTCATCTTGGCTTGAACTAGGATAGAAAAATATAGGGAACGACACTTTTTTATTTGAAAATTTTTTACAAGTTTAAGCTATGGTTGTTAGAAGCTGTTTGTCAAAATAAATAAAAGCAAGATGAAATTGCAGTTTAAAGACACCATGTTTAAGTACAGTAATGTTTTTGTATTTTTTTATTTTAGGATCAAACCAGGTAAAGGGATATATTTGGTTACCATGGTGACAGTTATATTTGTATATTTCTTATAATAGTATTTCATGTGTCATATATAGTTTGGACATTAAGAAAATTGTGTTATTGAAATGCTTCTCTTAGACATCTGATTTAGTCGAAAATCTCCTGTAAATTCATCATGGATGCTCTTCTGTCTGGTATTTATTTGAAAAATAATTTTTCTACGAAAGCCGTAGGAGAGTGAATTGTCTGGATTTTAGACCATTTTTGGTCTTATAATGACTTAATTTTGAAATTTTGCTTGAAGTTAGAGTATCCTAGAGCCTTTAAATTTGGTCAACTGCTTAAAATACTTGGTTAATGACATGATCTTGTTATGGTGACATTTATCGATTTTTCTCTGAAATTTACTTTTCGGTTTTTAAAAGTTATAAAATATATCTTGTCATGTCCATTTTATTAAAAAAGGATTGGCAGGATTGGTGCGCCCAAACATTCCAAAAAATTGCTTTTTCAATTTTGAGACAATTTTTTCTTTCAAAATTGAAATGGGTTTCATTGGAATTTTGTCTTTTTAGGATGGCAGAGTCATACATGTCTTCTTTTAGGTCTCAAGGAGTTATTGTTTATATCTTGAAATCAGCAATGGGTTTTGGAAGCTGCGGTAAAATTTGTTAGGAAACAAAAGAATTATCATTCTGCCATATGCCAAAAACTTTTTCATCTCAAAACCCCTCAGATATTCTTCTTTCTAACTATCAATAAATGTCGAAAAATTTTTTTTTGGAATCAAATAATAACTTCTGATTTAGATCAATCATTTTGTTAATTATTATATTTTGAATATTTTTTATTTTAGTGCGGCTGTAGGTCTGTCATTCGTTTTAGTATGGCTGTAAGTCAATCATTTATGTTGATAGGTCTGTAACTCTGTCATTAATATTGATAGGACTGTAACTCTGTCATTTATGTTGATAGGCCTGTAACTCTGTCATTTATAGGACTGTAACTTGGCCAGAAAAGAGGCGTCACTCAAAACGTGTTAGCTTTAATTCCTTCAAAGAAGTAAGGTAAGTTGTTTTTCATGAATAATTATAGCACTGATAACAAAAAGTTTAGAATCCTTTAATATAACGCTTTTAAAATATAAAGCAAATATCCTTTTCAGGTATTTCTGCAATAGAATCAAGTAATTTTTAGGTATTGTAAATTTAATGCAGTATAAACATCCTGGAAATTTAATTTGGTTAAACAAACAATTGATAAAGTCACATGTTTAGAAGAAACAGCTATCTTATTTCTTCTGCTATAATGGGATAATGGGTGAAGCATGTTATAAAAGGCTGAAAAATGAATCAACAAAAAAAAATTTTCAACTATATATTTGGATTTAAATGTTTAGAACCTTTCCAACTGCGAATCTTGAAAGTAGTCTAAACAACACCGGCGTGAGCGAAGGTAAGACTTAATTATTTCCATTATTTAATTTTACGGGGAATAAATTAAAATCGCAATTCAGGTCTGTTTGGTGGTTTTATATTTTTTTCTAATATTTTAATTGCCATTATTATTTTAAAGTTAAACTGGACCCCAAGGACCCTCCATTAAATCTTAAGTCTTTATGATATAAAAACTGGACCCCAAGGACCCTCCATTAAATCTTAAGTCTATGATATAAAAAGAAATCTATTATGTTCAAATCTTGATGAGGTATTTAGCTGTGTTGCAATTGTATTTTTATCAGTTGCTTTCTGCAAGGTTACTACCAGGTAGAAAGCTAAAACAAGTCTTACACAAACTGAGCAAAATATTGTTTGAAATTTAACGTTTTTGTTTTCTTTGCTTTAGAGACTTGTCAAATTAAGTCTAAAAATTACTTTTTTGATTTTTCTTCAGAAATTGTATTTTGGCATGTCGGCCATTTTCAAAATTTAACTCTAATCCTTCAACTTTTGTTAAAAAATTGCACCTTTATATTTGAATTTAAGATTACTTCTTGCCAGTAGGAAAACATTTTTTTGTGTAATGTCACTCATTTTTCACTGTGTGAAGTTGAATTTAGATTCTTAAGATTCGGATACCAGCCAAACCAAGTCCATTATTGCACAAATGCCTTTCTTTGTTTTTTCTGTATTTAAACTTTACAGTAATTGTATCATATCTTTGCAAATTAGGTTTTGTCAATGAGGAAATCCTTTTAAAAACCATGCTGAATCTGTCAATTTCACAATGATAACAATCAGCTAAAATTTTAATAACCTTATAAAGGTTAGTTAAAAGCTATATATACTATATTCTTCTTTTTTCCCCTATGTTTGTAAAAATAGAAAATATATATATATATATATATAAATTTTTTTTAGATAGATCCGATGCAGCTGAATTTAATGTAAGCTATATTTAAATGTTGTTCTGTTGATATTTGAACATTTGAGATTCTGTGGTAAGATTGAATTGAATCGTTTTGATGATGAAATTAAAAATGGTTTTATTGATAGTGTTTGTAAAAAGCTTGATTAAATTTATTGCATTTATTTTCTACCAAAATTCTATGAATCAGATGATCTTAATGAATAATTGTTTATCAAATGCTACATGTAATATGAGTAACAAGAGTTTTCTTCTTAAAGTTTTCCTTCAAATTTTATAACCCTTTAAAATGCTTAAGCTAATAAAATCTAGAAATTTTTGACCTGCATTTTTGCTGTCCTTTGCTTGTTTCTTGTTTTGAAGTATTTTTGCTGGTTATAGAGTGAAGTTTTTCTATGAAAAGCGTTTTTAAGAATTTTATTTTGCAGAAGTTTTACTAAAATTTAAAATTTGTAAAATATATTAATTTTTTTTCAAGGAAAGCATTAAATCTATAATAAACACCAATTAATATAATAAAATAAACACCAATTAAAAGTATAAGCTTAGTGCAGGCATATCAACATTTGGTACCCAAGGGATATAACCACTTGCTACCATAGGCTGTTTTCATTTGGTATTATTTGGTTTAAGCACCTAATAAAACCCCAGTCACTTGCTTACCCTGACGCATAGACACATGAAACCCTGGACATTACGCAGACAAACTTTGGGTACCTCAGACAGATATGCACTGGATATCCTAGAGATCTCAATACTTGTTATCCAGGCATTTAAATATATATATTCATGGCACCCTAAATTTGTGGACTAATGGTACCTTAAGCTTATAAATTCTTGGTATCACAGACATTTAATCACTTGGTATCCAAAACATATAAAAACTTGGTGCCACATACATAAAACTTTAATACCTCAGATGTATGAATATTATAAATGTCAGACATATAACCACCTGATAACTCCAAATATGAACACTTGGTACTTCAGGCAAAAATCAACCAATGTTTCTGACTTATAAACACTTAATACCCTAGTTATATTAACATTCCTCAGATATATAGATGCTTAGTAGGCTAGATACACCAACACTAGTTATATCAGACAGTAAACACTTGGTATTCCAGAAACTTAAGAATTTATAAGATTTGGGTTGTCAACAAGAAGTTAAATATTTTTCAAGTGTTCTAATTAAATTGTGTTTGTCTATCGTCACCACCAACTATTTCTCAATATATCGTTATTAAACTTTTATTATACTCTATAATTTTTTTAGTATGTTAACATATTAACCATTTGCTGTGGTAGTTTCTTTTGAAGCGGTTACTGCGCAGTGATCTCAAGATTGATTCATAGATTATATTGAGTTGACGTAGGACCCCGTATAACGCTATTCATAAGTTTTTAAGAAAGTTGTCACGTACATCAGCACTAGAAAAAAAAAACGTCTGACATATAAACATTTTTTATTCTAAACATGTGAAAACTTGGTATCCAGACATAAAAACACTGGACCCATCACAAACTTCATCAGTTGGTAACGAAAACATGTAAAATCTTGGTATCTTAGTAACACTTGTTACCTTAAACATAAAGAGAATTTGTAAACTAAACAATTAAAAACTTGTTAGCCCATGTATGTAAACACTTTTACCTCTGACATATAAATACTTCAGACATACAAAGAAATAGTACCAGTGACAAATATAAACTTAGTTTCTCTGATATGTAACACTTAGTACTCTAGAATTATAAACATTTGATACTCCATATAAAAAAATTATTTTTACCTGGAACATTCAAACATGTGGTACCCTTAATGTATAAATACTTAGTACCCCAGACATATAAACATTTTCTTCCTCGTGTATTTTAAATACTTCATTATTTCTAAACTTTGTACTTCAAACAGATAATAACTGGCTAATCTGAATGTCTAAGCACTTGATAGGATGTACATGTAAACACGTACTACCCTTGACTTATAACTACTTGTAGATTTGGTATTGCAGACATATAGACAGGGTACTGCAGAACTAAAAAAAAAAAACACATACTACTAAATACTTATAAAAATTTTTTACCCCATGAAATGAAAATTTGGTACCTTGACAACGAAAAACATGCTACCCTGTAATCGTGTGGTCAAAACTTGCTACCCTGTAATCGTGTGGTCAAAACTTGCTACCCTGTAATTGTGGTGAAAATGTCAAGACGACGCAATATTCTCATCAAAATTTTGTGACTCCAAAGTAGTAATTTTGTTGTTGATGCGAACTTTGAACGCTACGGATAGTAATGGGGCAATGCCTAAATTTATTTGTTTAATGTTTGGTAAGGGACAAATATTTCTCTAAAAATTGAAAATGTTACTGTATCTCAAAATTTACCTCTGGTGTTACCTAAACCTTTATTTTAGAATCCTTGGTCTGGTTAATGTTTAAATTTCTTCTGAATGTTTGTCTCATATGTTATATATATTTAAAATACTTCTCTTTATTTCGTTCTACTGTGTATTTTGGGGAAGTAAATAAATGTTTTCAATAATTTTCTGAAATCTTTTCAAATATTTTATTAATTTTAGGATATTGGTATGAACAAGACATCTTATGAAAAGGCTGATATGAATCTTACTTTGAATGCAACAACGCAGTTTTTTGATCACCAATCAGACCAAGATATTCTTGATGTCACTGGAAACATCAATAAAATCTTTAATGAGAACTCTGAAAATTATATTGCTGGCAAAACCATTTTTGACAGTACGGTATTTGAACATTCTATTTTGAAATTGACCGAAGCTGCTGACAATGACATGGAAGAAACACTCTGCGATAACAATGATAAGTTTTTCATACAAGCAGATTCTATTAATGTAAACTTTAGCAATGATATTGATAACTCTGAAGAATTGACATTACCAATTGACATTAAAGTTACTTCTAATCTGTTATCTGATTCTCCTTCAGTCAACCAATCTCTTTTACTGAATTCTTCAGATACAACCCAATTTCCATCCGCAGGACATTTATTGAAAAACACATCAGATACATCTGATCTTGAATTAACAGATCATGAAGTATATGATGTAAAAACAAAGGATTTATTAACAAAAAGTGATTCTGATTTGCTGTTAACCTCTGGAATTCATATGTCTGCAGCTCCTCAGGTTAATACCTGTTCTATCAACAATGAGAAGAAATCTTTCGCTGACTTGATACCTGCGAGTAGCAGTGCATCATTTTCTGAATTAGTACCTGTTAGTAGTCGTGCATTTCATATTGTGACAACAGAACAAGAGAAATCAACATTTCAGATCCCTCACCAAAACATTAACTTATCTGTTCAAAGTGAGGACGCTATTGCTGAGCAGGTATCTAGTTTCAGCTTCTCTGATAGCTTTCCAGATGGGTCATCTAATGAACCCCTTCAAAACTCTTTGTTGTCAAAACTTGAAAACTTAACAACTAAACCTGTAGATGAAAATTTATCTTCATTAAATATTTATGAAGATTCCACCCATAAAACTGGTAGTTATATAAAAACTCCTGATAATACAACAAAACAAAATGAGAGCAAGATCAAAAATCCCTTAACTTCAATTGAAAATAAGTTGAATAGTCCATTAGAAAAAACCCTAAATATTGTTAAAAACGATGAAAATCTAGTTCAAAATCAGTGTAATAGAACACCAGCTATTATAAAGAGGAATGCATCTGGAGACATCACTACTGCATTCAAACATGAACCTCACGTTGAGGATGATGCAGTCCAATTTGTAATTCGAAAAATGAACAAAAATGAAGAATCTTTGAATAGATCGACACAACATTCAGAAAATTTTAATGAAGATAACACTGGGCATAAATTTCAAATGGAAAGGCAAGCATCTATAAACGAGTTGACTATCCAACATCCTATGAAAAATCACACAATCAGTGACCAAATTCAAATTGATAACCAAACATCCAAGTCAGATGAAATTAAACAACAGGTTATAGTTGATATGGGTCAGTCTGAAATTCAAAATAACAATTTACTTAAACATGATAAGCCATTTGAGAATGGAAATGAGCGTAAAAGTCTATCTAAAAAAAAACCTGATTTTAATATAATTCCGACTGCTAAGACTCCAAAAAATAATTTTGAAGTTCAATCCTTAAATTTCTCAAGTATGCATAAAACTTCTGACACAAATAAAACTGAACTCCAAGTTTCTCAAAATAAATCAGCTGAGATAGAGAATGAAGAATTGAATCTTTCAACTAATAAGGAAAACACACATTTAAGTACAGAAGTAAAAAATGTTAGTGAAATATTTCAAAACAATATAGCGCTCAGGCATTATAAGAGTGCTGAACAACAACAACAAAATCTCGAAAAGCAAGTAACATCCATGCAAGTCCCATCTGAAAAAGAAGTCACATCCATACAATGTCCACTCGAAAAGAATTCAACATCCATTATTCTGCAGCAGCCACTTGAAAATCAAGTTGTGTCCCTAGTTCCAGACCTCAACAAGACTTATGCAATTGAGAAAAAAAAAAAGGGTAAGAGTAATCGTCGCCTCACTTATGTTATTGACAAAGGTTCCAGTAATCATGAAACAATATTAATTGATAACAATGGCAATACAAGTTGGCTTGAAAATGAGGAGACGTTACAAATTTTGAATTATTTGCCTAAACCATTAGCTAATAGTTCAGTTCTTGCTTGTCCGTCCAAAGATGTTTTGTGCACTCAAGATGTTGGTAGTAATTATGCTGTTCATACAACCCATTCTACCACTGACAAGAGATTGGATCATGATCACCGTACCATCTCGCTTGTTGTCGATGAACTTCAAACCCCAATCGACAGTACAATTAGTCCTCAAAACATAAAGAATCCATTAGGTAACAAATCTTCTGATGATTTATTTGAAATTACAAATTTTAGTACTAAAAGCCCAAAATTAAGCTCCAACCATGATGCAAAAAGCCCTTGCAATGTAAATTGTCACCCAAGTATTAAATGTGACAGTAGCTCAAAAATCTCCCTACACTCAAGATTTAGTTCGCCAAGCTCAAAATCTGATAATGTAAAGCCAAATACAGCTAATTTTCATAAAAGTTTAAATATTGAAAAACTTAAAATTAGTGTAAATAATTTAAAAGAAAACACACTTCATGGGATTATAGACCGTTCAGTCAATGTTGACCATGAAAACCATTTGGCTAACATTGATAGTATTTCAACTCAATCACAATTTGCTAATACACAGGACTTTGCTGGGATAACTAATAATTCAAATGCAGAAAAGCTCAAAGCAAACCAGTCAACTCTTATTGACTTTAATTTAAACAGATCTTCTCACACTGGTTTTGATGAAATTCAACATCATAGTCTGAAACAGATGTCCGTGCTATTAGACACAACAAGTCCTAGTTTTGCAAATAATGCAACTGATAATTATAAACTCATTACCGAATCCATAAATCATCAAAATGCAGAAAAGGAGCAGAATGAAGTTATTGAACGAAAAAGTAAGACAGTTCAAAATGGTGTTGCTAAAAATATGGATATGAGCAGCGATTGTTATGAGTCTGCAATTGGATATAAAGTTAACAAAGAAGATGGGCGTGGTGAAATTCTAAAAGGTCAAAAAGAGTTTGGTAAAACAAACCAAACTTTTATTCAGGGTGATACAATGCAAGTACCAAAATTTGCTTTAGAAAACTCTATAGATAAAATCAATACTACTGAGAAGAACCAGCATGAGACTCCAAAAATAATAACTCAACAATGTTTTCAGCAGGAAAGTATGATGGAAGCACAAACTTGTTTAAACCAAAGCATAGCGAAAGCTACAACACCAATAAATGATATTAAAAAACAGTCTCAAAATCTTGAGAGACCAGAAATGCAAATATCTGCTGTGAAATCATCAAAATCTATTGCGAACACCTCAAAATCTTCTGTAAAACCCCCAAAATCTACTGGAAATGCTAAAAAAAAATGTGTAAAAACCCCAATTCAAAGTTCAAAGTTTGCTGAAAAGCTAGTTAAAACACAAAAAAATGCTAAAAACCTTAATGAGGAGAAATTGGATGCTAAAACTATCAAAACAATAAAAGGTGATCCAGAATCACACACTATATTCGATGCAAAAACAACTAAAACACCCATAAGAAAAAGAACTCCAAGCATAAAGTTCTACACAGGAAAGAGAAAAAGGAAAAGGACATCAATGAAAACTGAGAATTCACAAAGTTTAACATTTGAAATACGTATGTAACGGTTTATTTTTTTTTCATAATTTGAAATGAGGAATCCCATTAACAGGTTATGTAAAATATAACTTATGTCCATAACCATGTTTTGTGTAGTACATACCTATAATAATTACAATTTTTAAACCTTTTAATTTATTATATATGCTCATTTTAATGCAGGTGTCTATAACCTGGTAAAACTGACTTTTGAACTCCTAGCAAAGCCAGTGGAGCTCCATAAAATTAGCCATGTCCGTCCATCAGTCCATAATGTTTTTTAATATTGCCAAAAGATGCAAGTTCATTTAAATTGAAAAATGCAGAATTTTAAATTTTTGAAAAATTTTTGTTTTTTAGAACTGGACCTGAATACAATTTAAAGATCTTTTTTTTTTTGTCATTTTGGTCATTTTCAGGATTAAATTTTTTTATCCATTTTTTACAATCTGCCAAAAATTCTCAATTCTCATTAGTTGCTAAAGCTTCTTTAAATTGTTTTTATGAACAAAAAAATAAAGGCATCTAATATATTTGACCTGAAAATTGAAAATACTATGACGAAATTTGTTTGACTTTATTGGAATAGCTTTTTATGAGTTTTGACTACTCGTTTTTTCCTGAATTCTTTCTTGTGTACTGTACATTAAACTATGCTACATAAAATTAGCTACAGAGTTAATTATATTTCAGAAGGTAAGGATACTGTGCAAGGAGATGATGGAAGTATAAGCCTTACCTCACATGATGCAACCTATGAATTAGGTAAGAGCAGTGTTACTAATTCAATGTTGTAGTTATTTTCTTTTTTTCTTTTGTATTTCACCAGTCAAACTCTGTTAAATACAAAGAGCCTGTAACGATACTTATACTTAGCTTATATATGTGCGACAATCTCATAGTTATGATTAGGTTGTGCTTATAATAAAATTAATTTTTGTAGGAGGTTATCATTAATGTTTGATGCTGTAAGCTTGTGATAAATGTATCAAAACTTATGTTTCATAGCTTAGTAATTGTAGCTTAGTAACCCATCCTTTAAACCAAGATAATTAACAGGTTCATGTCAAGGTTGTGCCACTTTTTAATTCTCAATAAAATTTTCTAGTTTGAATTTCACCAGCCAATTTGATACACGACAAGTTACTTCAGGTAATTCCAAATAAATTTAAAAATACTTTTGAAATATCTAATTCTAAACAATATATCTGATCAGTTTTTTTTTTCTCATAATTTTTGGGTGTTGAGCATCTCGAAGAAAATTGTATGTTCTTTGGTTTCACCAGGATTTTTTTTATATATAATTAAAATTGTTTTTGGTGATGAATTAGCAGGATTTAGCAGAACTAAATCAAATCCAAAAATTTGATTCTTAATTAATTTTTTTTCCTGACATTATTTTTAATACTTAGCCAATAAGTATAAATATTTTAAATTTTTTTAGCTTAAATATTTTATTTTAAACTCCTTATTTTATTTTATAACCTCTGCAAATCATGAACACAAGGACAGATTCCAAATATTTGATCAGTATAAAGATCGTGGTGATTCATTCCTTGGTCTTTATCTTCATAATTACATCAAATTTTCATCAATCTGGAAGGTTTGCAGAATAGCATTTTCTTTATCACATGGTCAAGCAGCTTTAGAGCGTGGATTTAGTGTAAATAAGGAAGTATTGGTTGAAAATTTTGAAGAGTTGTTTTTAGTGCGTCAAAGACTTGTATATGATCACATAACATTTAAACAATCTGCTCAGCTTCAAGATTTTAAAATTGAAAGACAATTGCTATTAAGCTGTAAATCTGCTCATGCATGGTACAAAGAAGCTTTGGAAGAAAATAAAAAAGTCATTGAAAGCTAATAAATGGAAAATGGTTCAGGAGGAAATCTCTAATATAAAAACAGAGAAGTATTTGTAGAGAAATGTATATTATCTCGAGAGCCACCAGACATTGAAAAATATAACATTGATGTGGGGAAAAACAGGATTTAACCTTACTGACAAAAGCAAAATTGTTTAGGAAAGCAGTCGTTGAAAAAAAAGGGTAACTTGAAAACATCTGATATTGCTATTAACAAGCTCAGTGAAGAATGCAAACAATTGTCGTTACATTGCTTATAGTGTAACATGCTTTTTTTTTTTTTTTTTTTTTTTTTTTTTTTTTTTTTTTTTTTTTTTTTTTTTTGTTGGTGTCCTCAAAGAGTTCTGCATTGGTATTTAGTGATTATTTTCTTTTTCAATACAGAGGTGATGAACCAGAGTCTGGACCTTTTTTAAATGTCATAGATTTTTTTAACTACGGCTGGTTATTACATTTTGTACTTTTCTCTGGTGAAGAGAATGTTCATGTTTTCAATTTGAAAAATTTAAAATTATTTTGGCAACCTTTTTAATTTTAGGTTATTTAGATTTTTTTGTCAAATTTTACCCTCTGTACACTCAGTCTTGTCCCCCACTTTTGTCAAATAATAATAATAGGGTGAAAAATCACATAATTGATGAAATCTGACTTTTCAAACAGTCACACCTATTGAACCATAGCTGTTATTAAGACATATGAGACCTTTTTAGAAATCACATAATATAATTACATAACATAATTTCATTTGGTATCCAATGTTTTTTTGCCTTAATTTTAGGTATTTTAGGAATGAAGGAGTTGTATCAAAAAATTGTTCTAAATATTATTTCTTTTAATTCTCTAGTTACAAAACAAAAGATTGTTGTGAGTCCAGATAATGACATGACTGTCATGTTGAAATTACAGACTTTTGAATCGGCATTGCAGCGACATAGCTAATTGGTTATTATATTTGTTTTTAGATTCTCCCACGGTTCCTAGGTTAGTTACAATTCATACATGTTATTGTTTGATAATAATAGAAAGAAATTGCTAATTCAAGAAGGTTGACTATTATTGTTGATAAATACGAAGGCAGTTCTCATGTTTTCTGTGTTAGATTTATTTATTTATAATGTTTGAACTTTATAAGTATGAAAGAGTGGATTTTCTTATGTTACATGAACAGCTATATGAAACACTTACTAGATTTTCTTACGTTACATTAACAACTATATGAAATGCTGGATTTTCTTACGTTTCATTAACAACTATATGAAATACTGGATTTTTTTACGTTATATTAACAACTATATGAAATACTGGATTTTCTTACGTTACATTAACAACTATATGAAATAATGGATTTTCTTACGTTAAATTAACAGCTATATGAAATACTGGATTTTCTTACGTTACATTAACAGCTGTCTTTTTTAGGAAAAATATTCTTCTGAAAAGTCAAGAAAAAAAATCCTCATTTCATCATTTTATACGTTTTAACAAATTGGAAAAAAGTTTCTAAAACTGTTGTAATTGCAGCTGATATCAAATCTTTCAGATAATCCAGGATAGACTTTGATTTCCAAATGATATATAAGAATGAAAATATTTAAATATAAATAAGCCTTTACAAAGAATTATTTTGTTTCTCTAATGGAACAAACAGGAAAAATAATGTTTCGCGAACAAAAATCTCGGAAAAATTTATATTATCTCTTGAATTATATAATTTCTTTTTTATAGGATTTCACCAAGCAGAATTTTGACAGATAAAAATCTATTGGTAGGTATTCTTTTTCAAACCTAATATCTTGTTAGTTTTTTTTAGTTGAAATTCAGTATAAAGTTTAGCAAAAATTTTTGAAAAAACGTAATTTTTGAAATTTTTTTTCAGAATTTTTTCTTCACATTTTTTTTTTAAAAGCTGCATAAAATTAGACGACCATAATATCAGAATACCAAAAATTTTTGACCGGGAACATTCTTGACCAGTAACATTCTTGACTTGTAACATTCTTGACTGGTAACATTCTTGAACTATAACATTCTTGATTGGTAACATTCTTGACCGATAACATTCTTGACTGGTAACATTTTTGAACAATAACATTCTTGATTGGTAACATTCCTGACCAGTAACATTCTTGACCGGTAACATCTTTTTTTTTTTTTTTTTTTTTTTTTTTTTTTTTTTTTTTTTTTTTCACATTTCGCATCAGATTAAAGACATCTTTTGCCCCATATGGCCACCCGCTGAAAGTTCTCATTCTCAAGGCCTGGCCCCCAAAATTTGTGAAACAATTTCAGAAAATGATATTTTTCGAAAGTTTTCAAAAATTTGAATTTGTTGAAATTTTCTCTACTGTTTGAAAATATAATTTTGGCCATTTTGAAAATGTCATTGAGCCTCGTCGCCAGGGCCTGAAAGTTTTCATTTTAAAAACAAAAATGTTTGAAAGTTTATTTTATAGCTTCAGATCTCACTTGATTGTTTTATCTATGATTATTAGTGTATTATTCTCATGAACGTATTTAATGTTGTGAAATAAATCAGAACGTTAAATTTTGATTATTAAATGAAATAAAGTTCTGACAAGAGATATCATGCTGATATGTATTGTTTACACTAATGGATTTGACCTATCTATGGATCTTTCAGTCACCAGTATTTGTCATTATTCACTAGAGCTTTAATAAAAATGCTGCCCTAATTTTTTTGAATTTAAGGCCCATATAGCTTCTTCACAAGATTTATTATTTGTTATTTCCTATTACTTATCCAAAATACAATTGAGATTCTAAAAATGTTTCAGTTTTTGGATTTGTTGATGTTATTATTGAAAATTTTATCTAAAAAGTTTCAAAATGGCAGTATTTAAAACAAGACAAATTAAATTTTAGCAGTTACGGTGAAGGAGTTAATTATAAACTATGTGAATCCTTTAGTACAACTGAATGTGGAAAAAAATGAGCTAGAGAATTTCTTTAGCTAGGAAGTATCTTAAGTTACATGTAAACTACTACAATCGGGTTATATTTTTAGGAAGGGTTTTAAATTTTATTGTTTCATTTTTACCAATCAGAAAGTTAAATGTATAATTCTATCGTTTTAGGGAATTGATAAAGTTTTGAAATACAAAAGGTATATTTATTTAGTGATATTTTTGATAGCATGGTAAGATATTAAACTGAGCAATTTAATTTTTTTTCCTTATAATAAGCTTATATATATAATATTGCTTATTTACACCTTTTTCTCAAAATTTGCTGGGGCTTTATTTCAAAATCACACATGAGTTGCAAAAAAAATAATGGTAATAACTATATCTGCTATATCTTGTATCTAGTTTAAAAAATAATTTTCTTACTTATTCTGGTCTTACATTTGAGCAATAAGAAATTTATCAAATTCGAGATGATATGTATAAAATCAAAATTATATATTTTTTTTATATATATACATATTTCTTGATATCAACACTTACCTTATGCCAGGTATAAAAATATTAAAATATTATAAAAATTAAAATTGCATCCATATTTAATTTTCTGTAATATTATTCTTTTATTTGAATTATATTTCAGGATCATTTAACTAAAATTGCATTCACCAATGAATTATGTTTCACTTCTTTCATTTGGTCATTTGCACTTTTTTTTATTTCAGTGAAGATTGGTATCCAGAAGTTGTCGAGAAGGGTTTTCTTGTGATCAAGTTTAAAAAATACCATTTTCATCAAATTTTGATCTCATATACAGGTAATTCTGTGTTTCTACAGTTCATTCAAAATTTGTATAAAAAAATTTAGTCCCGATATAATTAGTGGAGATTACTTGTCTAATTTTTTTGACATCAAATCTATTTCATAATAATGTAACGAGAATAAATTTTTTGAGCACGCTGTGTTTTTTTCTTACACTTTTGTTGGTGTTGCACTAAAAATCCCCTTCTCATAAAAAGCCTAACATGATATAATTATAAATTAGTTCTCACAAAACCGTTCGTGGTTATTCTCTCTTTAATCTGGGAATAAGATTAATTTCCTCACTGACAAACTTGACTAACTTGTTGTGTATATGTGATTTATATATGATTGTAAGTGCATAAGTGCATTATTTTACCATTGGTATATATTTATTTATTATTTGTTAATATATTTTTTCATTAGGATAATAATTTAACCTTACATAACTTTGAGATAATATGTACATGTACGTATATTTTGCATGATGTAAATGTTTCTATGTCTATAACTGGTGAAAATACATTTTTTTGTCAGTAAAATTTTCTTTAACCAATTATAATGATTTATAACTTATTGGGGGAAAAAAATAACTTTTTTTGATTTGCACATGGTAGTGCAAATTATTGCAGTTGAGAGATTAGGAGTCTTATTCTTGTTTGCTTGTGATTCATTTTCTTGACTATTTCTCAATAATTCCTTCTCAAAGAAATAGCATAAACTATAACATAAAGGTTCTTCCCCATTATTAGTATGACAGAGTCGGCAGCTTCAAAATGCAACAGCATCTTCAAAACGCAACAACATGTCAAACGTTTTGGTACCCTTATATACCAATTGTTAACTATGAATAGTGCCTGAAATATCTGTGAGAACAAACCCAGTTTTATGGTTTTATAGAAAATGAACTCTACATTGCTTTAATGAAATATTAAGCTCTAGTCATTCTAATAACAAATCGTTATAATCAAATCAAATATTCCCAAAACAAAAGCACCATCGTTTTTATAAATACCCTTCATACGGCTAGAAAAAAAAAAAGTCCAATCTCTGGAAGGAGTCACCTTCAAAGTCTAATATCTGAAGTTTACCATTAGTTCTGAGCAATTTTTTTTGTTGCTTTCACTTTTTCTCTTGATTTTTATTGAGATTTTTTCTTAATTAGTCATTTGTTATTTCATTTTAATTGTTCGACAAATAAGAGTAAAATGGGTTTGCACTTTCTTTTTTTTTCTTTTTTTTTTTTGCTTCCCTGAATGTTTTTTGAATAATATTTAAATTTGCTTCCTGTGTGTTACCCTTTGCATGCATCCTTCACACACTTTCTTTGCAAAGTCACTTTATAGTTTATCTGAAATTTAGTAGGGCTGTCAATCATGACAGCCCTACTAAATTATACACCTATTTTATTTATTTTACTTTGTAAATTTTAGTTGCCTAGCAGTGCGTCTATTTTATGGTTTATTTTAGCAGTGTTTCACTTCTTCTTTTTTTTTTTTTTTTTTTTTTTTCAATTTATGAAGATTGAGCATTTTCTTTGTTTAAAATAAAGCTAACACAAAAGACATTGCTTGATTGTCATTACCATCAATTATCATTGGCTTGTAATGCCCAAAAATATTTACTTGGTAAATTTTTTTATTGTTTTTGATTTCTCAAAATATAATCTATCAATCATTTTTATGTTTTGCAAATAAAGTTGCCATATATGACATATAACTATTGAAAATAACTCTCTCTTTCAATGAAGAAATGAAGAACAAGTAATTCAATATCTTTACTAAATTAAATATTTTGTTGAGTTCTAGCTCCCAAATTGATCATTTTTACAAACTCCTGAACTGTTGCCATAGAAACTATATTTTTTGGTTTTTTGATCAGCAAAGTGTGTTCGTTCCAATGTAAATCATTTAACTTTTCTGCGTCCGAAATGCGAAATGTTCCCTACCAAATTTAAGAAATAAATTTTGAAAGCTAATTTGGTTATAGCTTCGTGGTTAATTTTGAATCTCTCATAGCTAATGATCAGTATGATGTCCCATTTTTAGTTATGAATTCATTAGACTTATGATTTGGATGCTCAGACACAATCAAAATAAACTCTACTTTAATTTGTTGGAATATCAGACAGCTGCTTGGATTGCATATCATTTTCACTGCCTATGGATTGTTCAATAATAAATCATTTCCAATTTCAAATTAATTAAAGACGTTAAGTTAAAGACATTACTCATGAATTACCTGGGTAATTTGCTAACTTTGTATTTATTTTCTTGTCTTTAGGAAAATATGTAAATAATATTGTTATAAAGAAAAGAAAATTAGAAGGTGCGTTTTTTATTTATTTGGTTTACTTGCAAAAAAAATATGGCATTGTATGAGTATTGTATAGGTATCATTCAATGGTAAGACAACATGATAAGAATAAGAATATTCATTGCAATGATAAAAAATTTGCAAAAGTGTCAACGACACTTGGATAGCAAGGGGTTAATAGGTACAGTTCTAATTGACCTATCTAAAGCATATAATTGCATCCAACATGACCTCTTGCCAGCCAGGCTTGAGGCCTATGGATTCTCAAAGCGTAGTTTACTTTTGATGAAATTTTATCTGAAAAGACATAAACAGAGAGTAAAAATAAGCTCTAAATATAGTAAGTGGCTTTGGGTACTTTATGTAGTTCCTCAAGTGTCATTCTTAAACCTATTTTACTTTATATCTTTATAAATGATTTTTTTTTCCTATTTCTTGAAGAAATAGAAATGTGCAATTTTGCTGATGATAAAACTATATATGCTTGCCATACCTCGGTTGATTTAATTATTAGTAAACTAAAAGCTGAATTATATTGCCCGTATATGCAATTGGTTTTCTATAAACTCCCTTGTCGCTAACCCTTCAAATTCCAACTGTTGTTTCTTGAAGAAAAAATGCTGACAACAAAAAATACTGACAACAAATTTATCTTTATTTATTTGCAATAAAAAGAATGTAGCAAAAAACAAGGTTGGACTGTTAGGTGTTAAAATTTAATAACAAACTGTCTTTTTCTAATCATATTAGTATTTATAAAAAGGCAAATCAGATATTGTGTGCCATTATTTGTCTTAGATCATTTTGATATCACAAGCAAGGTTGCTAATTTATGCTTATGTTCTATCATATTTTTATTGTCCTCTGATATGGATGTTCTGTTTCAAAAAGGAAAAGCATCATTACAGAGTTCTAAGAGGGTGCTAAGAACAATCTACAGAAACTTTGCTCTTGATCTTGATGAATTGTTAATTATTGAAAACAGCTGTAGTGTATACACAAGTTAATAAGTCAATCATAAAGTCCACAACTATTTCAAAATATTTTTACTATGAAACGTGTACCATATAATTTAGAAGTACCTTTTTATTAAATATTTCTCCCGCTCTTTCCACGACCTATGGAACAAACTCATTCCAGTTTAAGGTCAGTCTTATTTGGAACACACCCCCAGATTTTATTAAGTTTCTCCCTCTTTGCAAATCTTTAACATCGAGTTAAAGAGTGGAAAGGAGAATATTGTTTGTTTAAATGTTGTTTCTAATGTTTCTTTTGTTGGATTGTATTGGTTTTAGCTATGAATATTTTATAACTATTGCATTTAACTCAACGTTAAATACTACAAATATTACTATTGCATTGAATATACTTTAAAAAAGTGATGCCGATAACAAAGAAAAAATAATATTTTTCAAAAAATCCATTAATTTTTCTAATCTGCTCCATATTACAGACATCTATATTTTAAGAAAATCACCCTATATAATTACTCTAGGCAAAAATTTTTTTTTTTTTTTATTTTTATGTCTGATTCTATTGGTAAAATGTTGGTGTCTAGACCAACATTTGCTTGTTTAGTTTTTGTTGTGAAAATACTATTGGATATGATTTAGTACTAATGATTTATTAATAATGATTTATTGCTAATGATTTATTGCTATATGTTATTATATTATTATATTTATTTTAGTTTGTGATCAATTTTTATCAATAATGGAAGCAGTTATTGAATATGTTAAAAAAACAGAGCATGTAAAACAGATAATTTCTGTAGGTTATTTTTTTACTTCTCACTTTGTTACACTTTTTATTGTCATTTATGTGGGTGCATATATAATGGTAGAGTGCGTATGTGATGGACTGGTGTGAATTTGGGTGAATGGTTGCTGGGCCCTTCTTTTTACTATGCAAAAAAAAAAAAGATTTAAAAAAAAAAAAATCGTCTTTTAGTTTTGCTGAAATTTTATTGTCCCCAACCCCAAATCTTGTTGATTTAGTCCAAAAACATGTCTATTTTATTTAGTCCAAAAACATGTATATTTTATTTAGTCCAAAAACATATCGATTTTAGTCCAAAAACATGTCTATTTTAATCCAAAAAGACATGTTTTCATTTTGGATTTTATCTGGCTATATCCAAATATTTAAAAATTTTGTTTAGTTTAGATTCCATGAATATCAAATATGAAAATATGATTTTTTTTCTGAGAAATTATGTTTCGATTCTGTTAAAATTATTTGTGATCCTAGAAAATATTATTTTTGATTATTTAAAAAATTTTATCACCCCAACTTAAAATTCAACTTAATAGTCCAAAAGTTCACTTGGTCCTTTTTCTAAATGTTTACTTGGTCCTTCTTCCAGAAGTTTACTTGGTCCTTCTTCCAAAAGTTCACTTGGTCCTTCTTCCAAAAGTTTACTTGGTCCTTCTTCCAAAAGTTTACTTGGTCCTTCTTCCAAAAGTTTACTTGGTCCTTCTTCCAAAAGTTTACTTGGTCCATCTTCCAAAAGTTCACTTGGTCCTTCTTCCAAAAGTTCACTTGGTCCTTCTTCCAAAAGTTCACTTGGTCCTTCTTCTAGAAGTTTGTTTCAGTTCCATTGGAATTTTTTCAAGAAGTTTGGAAGCATAATTTCAGCATAATGTGCCATTTTGATAAAATTATGAGGCCTAAAATTTTTGCTTCTATCTTTAATATTATTTAATTGGTTTGTTTCATTTTGCAGACAATGAACGAAGTCAGTTCTAGATTGACTTCGTGGTATCCATTTGCAAAAGACGTATTCTATGCATACCTAAATTGCCTAGAACCAAATAATACGTATGTGCACTGTCTTCCCAATAGGTATGTATTATTCATTAAAATGAACGCTATACTTCACACCAGTATATCAACTAGTTTGCGTGTCACTTAATTTTGTCTTTAATTTATAAACTAATATGGTAAGATAATTGATTAAAGACAGGGAAAATAGGAACTTGTTTTTTTATTATTAATCTACATTTGTTAGACGTAAGATTGATAGACATAAGTTTTTATACAGCAAATTAATATTCCAATGTATAAATAAAAGAAAAAAGTAAATAAAAAGAGGTGATGGTCTTTTTGTTAACATAAAGAGTTTATAACAACTGGCTATTGTTGTTTTCTAATTCAGAATTTTTTCGTTTTGTACTTTGTTATTTTTGCTATACCAATGTGCTATATATAACTAAAAAGTAGTTAATTTGAGGAAACATTAGACACCTTAGCACTTCTTTTTGTTCTCATGTACTTCATTTTAACTTACTATCTATTTTCAAGAAACTTCAAATCGAGTTGCTTAAAAATTTTTAATTGTTAACTAAGAAATTGTTGTATTATTTAAGCACTTAAGTTTACGATTCCCATCATTAGTTAATTTTCCTAAAAAAAATAAAACGCTAGAATAATCACTATTTTGTAAGAAAATAAAATTGGAAGGCAAAATGTTATTGCAGAAGAAATCAAGTTTCAAAAATTTTTTCTATTCTAAATATTCTTTAAGAATTTAATTTTTGATCTAAAACTAAGAATAAATTAAATTGAAGGATTTTATATTTTCTAAGGCTGCTATTTTTTCCAGCAATAAAGATTTCTTGGAATTGATTTAGAATTCATATCCAAAAAATGATTGCCCATTCTGTTGTGATAATTCTTTTTTTAAGTTTTATGTTACAGTTGTTAAACAAATTCCATGTTGAATACATTTCGCTTTCATTCTGCTTATCATTATAATTTACACGGTTAACCTGACAAAATTTTTCCTCAAAAAACTGGTTATGTTTATTGTATGGTTGTTATGTTTATGGTTTGGAAATCGATATTGTGGTATAAATAAATTAACACTTTTGCATGACTCAAACATCTTTTCTGTGTCGATTATTTCATAAACTTTACTTATTTGTTAGAATTTCTAAAAGATTTCTAATTCCAAAGAAATGTCATGCATCTTACTACGTACATGTCGATTTTAACACCGCCGAACCTGAACCACGCCTTCAGTTCTCATTACAACACGATGGTATTCATCTCATGTAAGTAAATGGAGAAAGGAATTTCATTTTAGGCTCTATATCTTGTTACTCTGACTATTACCATGTTTTATGGGAGCTCAAGAACATTACACTGAAAGCATTTTTGAATGAATAGAATTGCTATTCACTCATAGATTATTGCTTTGGAAGACCTCTAAACATTAAAATCTGTTTTAATCATTTTATGACATAAGTGGCTTTATTTTTGTTTCTGGTATGTTGTATATTCTGTTTCAGAACTTTCATACTAAAAGTTAAATAAGTTTTGACTATTGGTTATCATTTGTAACTTTGTTATTAAGTATTAAAATTGTGATTTTCTGGAGATCTAAATGTTTCCCAAACCTTTATATGTTTTGCAAGCTTTTCCACAGGCCAATGCGTTAATTGACTAATATAAATCAGCAATGAGGGGGTTTAAAACAGTGGCATGGTGTGATAACCGTTGATCAAGTGAAAAGTGTTAAGAATTTTTGAAAAATATAAGATTTTAATAATACATTAAAAATAAAAGTTTTAAAACACTGTGCGCTACACGGAATAAACGGAACAAAAAATAGTTTTTTTTTTTTTTTTTTTTTTTTTTTTTTTTTTTTTTTTTTTTTTTTTTTTTTTTTTTTTTTTTTTTTTTTTT
>JAUZNK010009393.1:0-24259 GCA_035046665.1 Euphysa ruthae
AATTGATGGCTGCTGAGGACCAACATTATCTATAAAGTTCCCCAAAACATTTATGTTGTATAGTGACCGTGCAGGATTTTTTGATCATATGACATCATTATTCTCCACCTTTGAATTTTTTTTGTATAATTCCTATATTCATTCTATGACAAAAAAAGAAGCCAAGATTTATGAAAAAGAAACCTACTAGTTCAGTCTCCACAATGTTTTAGAGTGGTTGGGTCAAAAATAGCATTTTTTCGCACTAAATCTATAGAAGAAATAACCCCAGGACTGAAAGGGTTAATAGTAGTATAGTAATATTTGGTTCTAGTTATTCAACACTTCATTTAATTTTGAACGCATCATTTTATAACTCATGGCCAGCATAAATATTAGCACACGCCTATGCAGGGATAAATATCTATATACCATCTGAATTCATTAATCCTCAAAAATCAACACCATTAGTATATATAAAAAATAAACAGGTAATTTAGATAAAAAAATATATCTAAGGAGAAAATATGCATCAATAATATGCTACAAATAAACATCAGTCATATAGGGTGTTGATGCATTGTTTAGACATTTAATAAATACCTTGAAACTTTAAACAAAAGCCTAAATAAGTTACTTGTTTCTAAACAAACAACCAGGAAAGTTTATTGAAATTTCTTCAGCCAATAAATATAAATAAAAGTAAATAAAAAGTAACTTAGACTGTTTCTCTCTGATTTTAACACTTTACTTACTGATTTAGTTTGAATTTATATTGTTTTTCCATTTCTCGGTCACACAGAATATTATCTTGAAAGTCTAAACAGCAAAGAAAAACCTAAAACAATAGAGCTGCAGAAACTAATTAAAAGTGTCATAAAAATTTTCAAGTAAAATTTTCTAACATCTCAAGACACAAAGTATAGAAAATCTTTTTGGCTGTCAAAGTGAAACTATATATTATTTCCCATAATAAAAGTAAGAGTAAGATTTATATTTAACATGGAGGGCAACAAATAGCCTTAAGCTATATTTCTAAAAAAGCCCATGGGAACTCCTATTTGAGCTTACAGTAAAAAAATCATTGGTCCCTAAGGGGAATCGTCGAACCAAAGTCTTAATCAGACAACCATGAAAATAACTTACTTGATGGATTCTTCTCATTTTTTAACCATTCTGTACTCACAATTGGTATTCCCTTGGCAACAGCACACAAAAACTTTACTGTTCGGCGCACCTATGAATGAGAATAAAACCAAATTTTTCCTTTTTCTTTTCGAATTGCCATCTGCAACTCTCAGCAATATAGACAAATTAATTAGCATAGTGGTAATATCTAAAGCACAATTTTATCAGCAGATTCACTTTATTTTGTTGCGAGACTATCATAAAAATATTTACAAACTTAAAAAATAACTTTTTTATGGAATTATCAAATTATAACCTATTTTCTTTAGAAAAAAAAATTGAAATGTTTTAATTTTCAAACCGATCACCAAAGTTGGACATGGTATCTACGTTTTTTTTTTTTTTAACCGATACTGTGTCACCGTGTCAGTGTCACCGTGTCACCATCATAAAAAATTCTGTAAAAGTCAATGACGGTTCAAAAGAGCTTTAAGTTCACTTCTTTAAAAATCTTGAAAGTATTTTCAGCAAAGCTAGGTCTAATCTAGAATTTATATTTTCTACAATATTTTTGTTTGTAAATGATTTATATATTTAGTTTTAGTTTAATAACTGTATTAAATTTTAGTAAAATCCTGAGTAAAAAAAAACTCAGCAGATCTGTTACTAGTTATGGCAAACAACTTAAACGTGCTGATTTATTAACAACTCTACTATGGCAGTCTTGCTGATCTTTTTCTCAAGAACTTGAAATGGACTTTCTAATTTTTACACTTTTAAAACAATGTTATTTGAGAAATCATTTCTTGTTACTAACACAGATATTCCATGACAATACCTACTGAAATAATGACAATCTATAGAGCATCTTACTGAGCATACATTTACCATATTATTGTAACATAGGAATACAATTGGCAAAGAGAATTCTAGTTCTTATTTTTAGCAACTATTTTTATATTATCATAATTATCATAATTAACATAACTATAATTATGTTACTTATTAATTATCATAATGAAATTCAATGACATATGAGAAAAGAATAAGTTCAGGTGACTGCAAAGCCAATATCAAATAAAATTTACATTCCTTTATTACATATATGGTATAATAAATATAAATCGTATTTTCATTTACAAATATTAATGACATATTTATAAAGTTCACACTTGAATTTCCATTAAAAATAATAACTTGCATTATTAGCATTAAAAAGAGGTGGTTTTTGAAACAGAATATTTAGTAAGAGCTCAGAGATAGAACCGAATCGATAATTTTAAGCAATGAGCAACAAGCCCAAATACTTAGCCTTAATAAATATAACTGATGGTAATGTCAGTAAAACCACAAAATGTTAGCATCTCCCTTGACACCTAAACATAACCATGATGTATCGAATGTATATGTAACGGTGCACAAAGAATGATTATGTTCCCATAAATTACTCATTATACTCTACGGATTTTCAAGATAAATTTAAAACCCTAAAAGCCAAAAGCCAAAGAAAGATGCATGTGATACCAGTAGAGTAAAAAAAATATTCCATAAAATGTAAAAATCATGAGAACATATCAAAAGTCAAGAGCTACATTTACAAAATAAGGAGTTGGCAAGAGATACTAAGAAACGTTCAAAAAAAAGAAGTCTTGAAAAAGAAGTTTTATGTGCATGTTTGCAGATATATGTGGTGATAAAAACTGCAACTTAATGATGTCTATTATGATTTGTGAAGTACTGTTTAGTCTAAACTTCAAAAGTTTAACGCTAAACTTCATGGTAATTCGCTATTCTCGACTGGAAAATAATAACATTCACTCAGTTAGGCAAACAGCTTCAAAAAATATCGCTACCTTCACTACAGAACAACATAAACCATCATTCAAATTGCATTAAAAAAAAAAACAAGAAAGCTGTTAAACAACTGTCACTTAAAGATGACATTGATTTCCTGATTAAAGACAAAAATATGGAACACCACGATGTTTTGAACAACAAAAAAGAGGAAATAATGGAACATACTACAGGACAAAAAAAGACGAAAAGATATACATTTGTTAAAGTTTGTTAAAGAGGAATCTACCATGTTGTCTTACAATACTTATACAGTGAATTTAAAGGTTTTTAATAACATCAATTCAAGTATAGCCCACAACCAGGAACAGCTCAGGTTACTTCTTCAAATTAATTGTGTAAAAATTTCTATAAAAAAGTATAATCCTGCAGCATTATTCAATTTATGAAAACTTTCAGACAAAGTGAACACTAAACTTACACTTTATCTTATTATTTATATATTATTATCTTAGTGAACACTATACCTTATCAGTAACTAACAAAGTAGCTGACGGAACATTGTCCACGGTTTTCCACCCAAAATCTGTAACTAGCTAAAATAAAATAGGAATTTTACTTTAAATAAGTTTGTCATAATTAGACAAACAAAATATTTTTTTGATAAAAATTTTTTAATAAAGTCTAGAAATAGAAAAACTTTTAAAATTTTTCTGAAAAAATGTCACCATGTAATATGTAAAATAGCTTTAAGATTCAGACAGGTTATCACAATAACGATTAATACAGAATTTTAAGAGATATCAATCCAAAGCTCTGGTAATCTTTTTTTTTTAACGAACCTGCTTATCATTCAATTTACTGAATATACACAGAAATCAATTTTAAATGGTGAGCTATATCTGGCAAATGAAGTCTCTGTGGTCCTCTAATCTAGAAAATTTCAAATCAGTATTTTTAGAGCAAAAAATTACATGTAACAAATTACGTTAACCAACTCAAAACATCTCCATTAACTAATTTTGAATTAGCAAGGAATAAAGTATAAAGTTACCTAAAATTTTAATAGACCATTCCACAAACAAAATAATAACATACCTTCTCCATTGACTTGTCAGTAATTCCTGTAAACACAACCCTCGGTTTAAGGTTTAATGTATGTCGTCTTAAAGGAGTTAATGCATGCTTAGATGAACTCCGTTTTACCGGTATATTGCTTACATCTGATATTTCTTCCTTCACATCTGATTTATTTCCTTTTAAATTCATTGACAAGTTATCAATAACCGTTGAAATGTCGTTCATAGCAGATTTTTTTCTTTTCAAAACTTTTGATGCTATATTTAAATTGTTTACTAATTCTGTGTTTTCAGTTATAGTTGATTCATTAATTTTGGTTTTAACATTAGATCTTTTGCTTCTTAAAATTTTAGGTAAATTCTCAATATCCGTTTTCTCATCATATTCAATTTTTTTCGATTTGCAGGTTGTTTCGATTTCTGTAACATTTGAGTTTGAGATTTTCTGCTTGGAACCTTCTGGTAAATTATCAGCTGAAAAGTTATGATTTTCTTTTCTATCCTTATTGTATTTTTTTCTCTTTGAACGACTAGAAATGGAAAACATAAAACTATCAGGAACATCTTTTACTACGTCAGACCTTTTACCACGGAGAGATCTTGTATTTACCACAATTTTTTTCTCATCAACTTTTTCACTACTTTTAAAAATATCCATTTCGGGAACTGTATTCTGGCCAAAATCCAACATTTGCATTGTATTTTTGATTTTATTCCTCTCAACTTCTTCATATTCAGCAATTAAATTTCCACTATTTGTTTCCCCTTTGTTTGTGTCTTGTTTGTTACTTTCCTCATTTTTTACTATATTTTTTAAATTATCCTTTTCAAGAACAAGAGAATCTTTTTTCCTGTCAAAACTCAACTTTTGTTTACTATTTGAAAGTTTCGTTTTTTCTTTTTTGTCTAAAATAAGTGAATTATCAAAATTTTCATTTAGATCTTTTCTTTCTTCATTATTTTTAGAAGAAATAAGAACTTTAGATAATTTTGTTTTTGTTTTGATTTTTTTTTTTGATTGCACTTTTGAATCTTCATCTGGATTTAGTTTTTCTTGGCTTTTAGCTCCACTACTGCATTTTTGCAATTTATCAATTATAGTTTCAAAGTCTGCATATTTACTTGCTGTTGTCCTTCTTTTTCTTTTTGGTCTATCCAAAATTTCATCTTCTTTCTCATCATTATCATTATCATCAGTTGCAATACATCGGACTGATTTTCGTGCCTTCTTTGTATCTTTTTTACCTTTCTTAGTATCAACTTTTACCACACTTTTATTAATATTTTTATTTGCAACTGAATTTTTAACAATATCATTAATATCATATTTAACGCCGTTCACAATTTTTTTTGTGATATTATCATCAATTTTAATCATAGCACTATTTGTTTCCTCTGAAGATGAACTATCGGTTTCAACTCTAATTTTATTAACGATTTTCTCTGTGGAGTTATTCTCAATTTCTTCCTTACCATCACTCATATCATCATTTACAACTTTAATTTTTTCAGTATTGCTTACAATTGAAGATTCGGTGTTAACTTCAACATTAGGATCTAGTAATAAAAAAACAAAACATTTAGATGTAAACAATAATCAATGAAGACTCGCAAAATTCGTTCACAATATGCAAGAGACATAGACAAATAAAACATGTTATGTTCCCATATTATTGACTATACTTTCAAAGAAAAGAAGCTAAATATATATGAAAAATGTAACACACAGTCCTAATTCGGACCAAGACACGTTTTATAACCTCAAAACATTCTTCTAAGCACCACATCATATTTATATTTCAATACTAGTAAACCAGTAAAGCTGGTGTTCCAAAACAAATTCTACAGGAAAGCAGTGAGAGCAAAGCAGTCAAAAAGAGCAAAAGTAAAACTGTTGAAAGACTAAAATACTGCTAAAAGAAAGGCAAGTAATTTACTTCTGGTGTACATCGAATTAAAATACCATGAGGATACAACAGGTGCGATAAGGAGGAAATATTAGCAAACAAACAAAAATTCTGCAATAAAAACATGTTCCAAAAATATCCTCTGACAGCAACTTTTACTGTTTATATGAATAATATAACAAGCCACTAAGTAAAAAAAGGTTAAAGTAGCAGAGGATGTTTACATGTAACCAATACCTGATATGATGAGAATGAAATTTTAGATTCCTAATGTCTTATATTAGCTAATGCGAGTCAGTATGAATTTCTATTTATGTAAATCACTACCAGAACTGTGTCTATTTTTAAAGCAACCATAATACAATAAAAAAATAAAAAAAGTTTAACTAAATCAAAATTGGAAAAATACATGTTTAGAATAAATTTGAATCGATAAAAGTGAAAATATTAAAACTATTATATTTATATTTCCTAGCATCAAATAAAATTTTGACAAAATTGTAACTTAAAAAAAAAAGGTCTTCACAACAAATTTGATATATTTAGATTTGATTTGATTGACCAATAGAATTTAAGCAGAAAATGATATTATTACAGCGGTATTTTCACACTGACTAGCTATTATTTTAATCTCCAAAACTGATCAGAATCAATAGTTCAGAATTACACTAAACTTTAAATTTCACAGTCCTATAATCTTAATAAAAGAAAACCCTAGTGCCTACCAGGAAATAAAATCAATATATATGATTGAAATGAGAATTTAAAAAAAAAAAAAATTAATCATCAATATCATATAATTTTTTCCCGGATTCTATCAGGTTATGAAATTCTGACTGCCAAATTTAAACTTCAATTTTACAAAGAAATTATTAAACATTTGGTCTAGTGAAGTTATAGCTATCATTAAATTTACCAATATTGTATCATGTTGTTGTACTCCACTGTCTACTGACCCAGATTGATAATAAATACCATTTCTGTTTTTATTAAGTATCATAACTTACAGCTTCCAATAAAATACTGATGAATAGTGGTATTTAGTGTATAGGTCAGCTAGTTAAAAGAATTTAAACACCTTCTGAGAGAAGCTTGAAAAAACTACATGAATGCTGAATAAATTTTTATAAGTGGCTAAAATTTCACGAAGGATATATATCAAACCTTTAGTTAATATATTTAGGCATGTATAGGCAAAATTCCAAACCATAGTCTTGAAAGAATCTGTATTTACACTTCCAAAAATAGTTGTAACTTTGAGATATTTTTATGCCTTGTGCATGTATTTGTAAAACTTTAAAGTATCTAATGAAGTTTGAACGTCTAATTTATAAAACCTGTAAAACTTGAACTACAGACAAAAAAAATTATTTATATTTCTATCGTGTATTTTATAACTTTCTGGAAAACATGACCTTAAAAATAATAATGAGCAAATACCTAATTCGATTTCAACACTCGTAAATGACGCAGAAGCATACGGTGCAGCATAAGCTTGGGTAGCTTGATCTAAACCCTCTGACTCAGCATCACTGACAAGTTGAAGAACAGATGCTTGCGTTACTGTATTGATGTCATAATCAGCATTATGATCACAGTCTTGCTCAGCGTCAGTGTACAGTTGTGTTGCATTATCTAAATCATCTGGTTCAGAATCACTGGTAGAAATCTTTTCAGTAGACACTCGAGTACAATTATTAATTTCAGTCTTTTCAACTTCAAAATATGGTTGGGTTGCAAGATTTTCGTGATTGTAATCGTGTTGTGAAGAAACGCAATAAGGTCGGGTATCAAGGTCTTTTTCTGGATTAATAATATCCTTTTGATATTTTCCATTAGAATTAACTTGCTTTGAAGACATATTTGTTGAATTGCCTTTTGCAAGGAAGACATCGGCATCCTGTTCACAGTCTTGCTCAGCATCAGTGTACGGTTGTGTTGCAGTGTCTAGATCATCTGGTTTAGAACCACTGATAGAAATCTTTTCAGTAGATACTCGATTACCATCATTTGTGCTTGATACTATGGGGCTAGCTCCTGGTAGAGATATGTGTCCTGACAGTGATGTATGTTCGTATGATTCTTTCAATAGCTGATATGGAGATTTAAATTTTATGGGAACTATTGAGTATGGTTGTGTTGCATCCTCATCTTCACTGTTATCTACAACCTAATAAATGAAATGAAATTTTTAAGTAATATTAAACTTTGTGTGCCTTAGGCAAAATTATAATATAGAAGCTATAGAACGGCCATTTTTAGGCAATAAAAAAAACAAAATCTCTCTTTACACTATTGTTCATAACTTCTGTTTCATTAAAGTTTAGAAGTTCAACGAGGGCTCATTTTTTTAGCTTGTATCTTTATATTTTCAAAAAAAAAATCACCACATCCATACTCATCTTGCAAAAAAAAAAAAAAAAATAAACAAAAAAGAATCATAATAAAGGTAATTTTTGGAAGAATTTAATACAAATAAATGTGTTAAAATGAGATTTGCTATTAAAGCCATATAAAGCTATATAAGCCATAAACATAAACAAATTATAAAAATCCAACTCAGTTGTATTGTCAGGCTTTTCAACATCAATTCCTGGCAAGGCTGGTATTATTGGCAAAAGATGCATATTATTACCATGTAAAGTATCCCCATTCAACCATTTATTAATAACAAAACCAGGAAGGATGTCTTTAGATATTTTACAAGTTAGAGCAGAAAAAACATGATTATGTGGAGAAAAACAATGTTCTTATTTTCCTCATTTTCAGAGTCTGAAAAGCCATAAAAATCTGACTCTGCTCCCTCTCTATCATTATAAAATTTACAAACGACATCCTCTTCCTGGTTCAAATCAACATCGCTGTCTTCTTGTAAGGTTATTTTACCTTCACTTCCGTTCAATTCTCATAAAAACAAAGTTAAAGGCGTTTTTTCGCTGGCATATTTTCTCAATATTTTGAAACTGTCTAAATCTACAGAACTGCTGAACTTTTCTGGAAAAAATTTATGGAAAATTGGTCTCCAGTCCATTTAAAGTTGTTTACCTCTCGAAAATCACCATCAAAGTGAAAGTGCGCAAAAACCGGACTTGTGCGTGACAGGGATATCTTTATTAAATCAAAATCCAGATCTTGTCTGGGGAAGGCAAGCAAAGGTTTATAAAGTTTAATATTACATGCAGTGCTTTTTTCCAATAATCGTTTCAGAACCATCAATACATAATCAGTACTGACAGCTTTTAAAAATATGAAGCTAATTTTTTTGAATGAAATTTAAAACTTAATACTTTTTTTACTTTAGCAAAAAAACTAAAGGATGTAGGCAACTGCTCATTCGATGGTCCTTTTCAGCCTATCTATAAATAATTTTATTAAAATACTTCAATTAAGGGAAGAGGAATTATGAGGTAAGATATACACTATAAGATATAACACTAGAAAACGCACTCAGAAATCATAAGTTATTTTGCTATAGATTTTGACAACAATTGTAACAGTTGCATTGCCACAATATGCATTATTATGAATCAAACATAAATTAAAAGAAAAATTAAATATATATGGCCATACGATGTCCCTTTGACCTCTCTGCTTCAGTTTTCTTTTATCACCAGATACTGATTTATGGTTACTATCATTTGTTATAGTACTAGTAGGGGTTCCAAATGAATGGAAATTATCATTGTTTATCATTGTAGAATTCACATGCTTTTGTGCATCTGCATTATTAAAAACCTGTGATTCTTCGTATTTAATTTCATCATCTTTTCTATAGTCTGTTTTATCATCTTCAAATACAAATTCGTCAAAAACAAACGTACATGACTCATCCTCATCTTTTTTTTCTAAATTGAAATTTAAAAAAATTGTTAAAATTATGGCAAAATGTTTAGGCTAAAATCTATACCTTATTAGAAATGGCTTATCAACTTACAAAATCATGAAAAATAAAAATCATCCAAAAAATAAGATCAACAATTTTTAAACAAATGTTTTTGCTATTTATGGAAAAACCCTTGGTTTGCATTTATTTGAAAATTTTTGGAATTACAAAATTTTAAAATAATAGATCAATGGGTTTGCAACTCATCTATTAACATTTCTGCTGATGACACAACACCAGAGGTAGATTAACTTGTTAACTTTAATAGTTCTAAAGCTAAGCACTATTTTACCGAAAGGGAAAATACAGGGAAGACATAATATGATCGGAAGGGAGAAATACAGGGAAGGCATAATATGATTGAATGGGAAAAATACAGGGAAGACATAATTAGATGGGAAAAATAAAGGGAAGATATAATCAGATGGGAAAAATGAGAAAAAAGTAATTTAACATAAATTTGTCTTTAAATCAACTTGCTACATCAATAATAACAATAATTCAACATATCTCCAATATATACTTTAACGTGGGGCCAACAACTAGAGCTTTGAGCTATTTATTTCAGAAGGGCCAACTGGTTTGGTTCTGGTGTACTAAGAGCTCCCATTTGAGTTTACAGTAAAGAAAATCATTAGTCTCTCAGGGGGATCAAACCTACACCTCCACGACAGAAACTAAGATTTTAACCGCTTGGGCAGACAAATATAAAATTCTCTCCTTACTGTCCACTGCAGGTCAGGCAACTGGTAAAACAATTCATTGCAATCCTGAAACTCATATAAACTCACACAAACTTGCATGCCGTATAGGTCTCCATTGATCTATAAGCAGACTTTGAATATTTAAAAAATCTGAAAAGGCTGGTAGCAAAAGTCTAAATGAATTCTGAAGATGCCCACTTTTTTTTGAATATATAAATCCAGGAAGTTTTTTTTTTCTGATCAACTACTCCAAAGTTTATTAACAACGACAAAAGAGAAAAAATATTCCCCTGCACAAAAAAATAAAGCATAAGATACTAAAACAAAAATTATAAAAACAATGTAACAGTATTCTCTCTTAACAAGCACTTTTTTGTAGTATTTTGCTGTTACACTCTAATTAAAAGTAGCTCTTATATCAGAATTCTATGTAGGTAGCACATGTGAATTAGAACAAAATTTGCAATGAATAACTTTGAAATAAAAATCACCTAAAAACAATAATAACTCAATTTTATACCTTTGATGTTATTTTCATCATGCTCAACAGGCAATGTCTTGGCTAACTGTTTTTGAAGTGTTTCTCTTGAGTAATCATTTGGGAAACTTTCATCATCTAAATTTGATTCAATACAAACAACATAGTCTTTGTCTATATTTACATGAACAGGAAGAGTTTGTGCCATCTGACTCTGCAATACGTCTGGAATATCTTCTGAAAGACAGCTTAAAGAATCATCAGATCTTATTTGAAATGCTTCAGAAAGATTATCATTATCTATGGTAGGAAGGCATCCAGAATCTGGAAGACTGTAAACCAGTGGAGATTCTGGAATTCCATTATCCACTGAAGATTTAGTAAGAGAAGATTTCCTACCATCGTCACTTGGTGAGTTTAAAGCAAAGCCTTTCAAAATAAAAGAGAAAAAATTTACAAAACATGAAAAATACAACTATCAAGTCTCCACTCTTAAATAATAAATACACATACTCCATTGCATCTCTTGAATAATAATTTTTTTTCTTTCATTGAGGCTCATTGCACTTTATTTTTTAATACTTTTTTTATCATTTTCTGTGAACCATTAAAAGATTTTGCGATAAAATAGACAAATATACAGTGAATCAAGGATGTTGAAAAAAAACTTAAAGAATACACATGCTTTTTTTGAGAAAATCTTCACTTTTTCACCCTATTTTTAAAGGGTTTTTTATTCAAATGATACACAAAATTGCTTAAGTATTCACAAGGCAAACAGCAAATGTTTCTAAATATTATGATCAGGATTGCAATCAAGATCTGTATTAAAAAAAAAAACATGGTACTTTTTATGTGCAATGTTTTATAAAAACTAAGTGAAAATGTAATTATGTTTCCCTGAATGTATTAGAATTACAATTATTTCAACACCAAACAAAAATCATGAAAAACTAGAACTTCGTAAAATCAATTTTTTTTCATACCAAACAAATTTACTGACTTAGGAGTTCAATTTAAAGAACTAGCTCCATGGCTAGAAATTGTATATTGTTTTAACCACAGAATAGAACTTGCATTTAAAGATATTTTAGCAAAATTTCTGCGTTTCAAAAAAAATCAAGCTTTGCTTGAGTTTTACTATATTTACCAGAAAATTCTCAAAAGATTATGTGAGGCTATGTAAGATGTGCATTGGTCTGGCCCCTACCGCAGCGAAAATTAAAGTAAATTCTTTGTGCAGTGACTGGTTCCTTCGGGTATGAGTAACATGTGGCAGAGTTCTGAACAGTTTCTATGATGTGATGGTTACTTCGATACGTCAGGTCACAAGTTGTTATGTTGTATGACAGCATAAGATGTTTAAAACATCAAAAAAAAAAAAAAAAAAACTTTAAACCGAGTTTTTATCAAGAGTATAACAAAATCAAGAAAGGTTTAGGGTTATAAAGATTCACATTTCATTGACCATGATTGTTAAACACCCTCGACTCCAGTGCTTGGGGTTCATTGGTTTAATCGTCTCCCTCAATGCTCAATGTTTAACACAGTATGGTATGACGTATTAATTATCCTTGTCAGTACCTCCCGTGAATAAAAGAGTCAATGGAGACAGCACACACCTTAATGGTAAAATGAATGCTTAGTATAATTAATATAAGCCTTATATTTACAATGATAATTAAACTGGATAATTAAACTATTTAAAATCAAGGGTCAAACAAAGCAAGAATTTAAATCATTTAAGTGACAACAAAAGCGTTTAAAGAAATTGTAGAATGTTGTATAATCTTACCCATAAGCTAAAATTCTGTCAAAAATATCCAAAATCATTTATTTTTAGTTAATTCAATCACAGAGCTCATTTCCAGGGCACTTACCTTTTAAACCGAAAATGACGCAAGGAGCGTGTTTTATATTTAATAAATATACAAATAGTGGATCCAATTTGATTCAGTGCTTTACAGACTATAAGGACTTGGTATGATGAAGATCTAATGAAACTTTAAAGTCTGAAAAAAAAAATTTGGTTGATTTTAGTTGCTTTTCCCCTTGTTGCAAGATTTTTTACTACTTGATTAGATTTGATTGAAATTATTTCATTTTTAGAGAATTTGTAAAAATATTTTTAATGTCAACAAGAAAAATCTCGTACCAAAATCAATGATCCATACTTGGATCATTGAAAGCCATGAAGTGTTATAAGCCATGAAGTATTATACTTAACTTCAGAACTCATTTAAATATCCTTGCTAGTTTGGGTGGAATAATCTTGGTGTTTAATTAAGCTGTGGAAGTGTGACAGAGTAGATAAAATACTCTCTTTATATTCCAAGAATGATCTAATTCTAGCTATATTACTTGTCAAAACCAATCCTAAAAAGAATTAACGAATGACTGAACCACATGATAGGATGTATTGTATCTGACTTTGTGTTTACCAGATGAAAAAATAAATAAACAGTATGTTAGCGTAACATAAATATTGGTGGGCACAACACAGCTGAGCACACACCTTGTTAGTAAAACTTATCTAAATTACTACCAAAAAATTATAAAAATAGTAATTTCACCTGGAGTAGGCTTAATAACATTGATTGCTGGTGTACCATGTGGTGTTTTATGATTAGTCACCTCTTCCTCAGAGTCTGTTTCAGTTGCTAACAACACTAATAATAACAATAAAAATTAAATCTTTTGAGCTATGTTAATCCAATTACTAGAAATAGAGTTTTTTTGGTAAATATATCATAATTAACAATAATTAGCCTAATTAGTATAATTAAAGAGTTGATTTTTTCTAAATTCTGGAACAAAATTCGAAAAATGTAATTTCCAGATCAAATTCAACTTGTTAAGGAAACTAGTTACAGTTTCCTATAAAATTTTCATGTCTGACAAATTAACTAATATTATCAGGAACAATTTTTTATAACAACAAAAATGCATTGAGCAAGTTTTGAGAAAATTGATTTTAATTTTGAATTTGGATTAGAATAGCATACCGAAAACGTAAAAAAAAAAATATAAAAATGTTATGATTCTTTACCTTTATACAAAACATTTTACAATGAAACAATCTTGAACTTTCTTTATTAGATTGGTAGTAATTTTTTATAATTCCCAATGTTACATTTTGTATACAATTAAAATTTTTGATACGACAATATTCATTAGATAATTTGGTGTTATTTTTGTATTTCTCACAATTATATGGATGCCTGTGGTTTCTATATCATGATTTGATTTTGGTTTCATAGAGCCTGATGTAAATAAACACTTTTGCTGTAGTTTTTTACACTAGATTTGACAGTAAAAAATACTTTATAAGAAATATTAGTTGCGAGACAGTTTAGATTACTGGGGCATTTTTAATAATCTTCACGATTACAGCTAGCAGAAGTTGTGTTAGTTGGTACGGTACTCATAATTTTGTGGTTGTTGGAACTAAGGTATGATTTAATATTACGCATGCAGCTGTAGCGTATTTTCTTAATTTTGCTATTAAATAGCTTTCAAAGTTTGTTGTTTTTTTGGAAAATCTTAATTATTAAATTCATGAATCATTTACCTACTTTTGTTACGGAAATATCACTGAACAGTGGACTTATATTTTCAACATTCTCTTTTTATTATTTTTTTCAATTTCTTTTGACGGAGCAGAAGTATTGTGAAATGGTTTGTAGTTTATAACTCAACTTAGAAACAAAATAAAGAGGACATTGGGCTTTATCGTGATTGATTGATTTATCGTGATGATGGACGATCCATATTCAAAAATTAAATTTGGCTTGAAAAAAATAATAAAATAAAATGCATTATCAGAGCAAATGCATAATTTCAACTATAAACCCGTAATTTAAAAAAATGATAAAAAAAAAAGACAGTGAAAAGGAAATTTTGTTCAATCCAACGTTCAGTGAAAATGTCAACAGAAGTAGGTAAAGTCTTTTTAAATTCAATCTTCTTCTTCTTGTACAGTTTTACGTCCATTTTCCATGCTAACATGGAACAGATGGGTGTGGCACTCTCCCATAACAATCTATCATGCGCCAATGGACTTTGATCTTTGAATTCTGCTTTTAAGGTCATTTTTTAACAACCTGTTCCCAAGTCATTTGGTTTAACATTCCCACGGTTCCCATCTAAGTCTATTCCTCTAAATTTTTTAAACCAATTATCATTATACATTCTCTCGACATGGCCAAACCACCTTAACCTATTTTTTTGAACTGCTACTCAAAGACTTTTTAGACCTTTCACATAGCTCCTGAGAAGATTTCCTCTCCTTAAACTTCACCTTACATATATATAAACATTTCCCAAAAAGCTGAATGGTAAATAAATCCGCATTTCTCATTCATTCTCCTTCATTTTTCTATTATATTTATTTATTTATATTTTTTTATTATCTTTATTTTTATATTACATTTTGTATTATTATTTTCCTTTGCTCTATATAACAGCTGAGCTATTTAATGAATAGACGAAAAAGATGGAGAAAAAAAATATACATTTTTCAAAATTATACATGTGACATGCATGACATGAAATAATATATAATGAATATGTATGCCATATAAAAGCATGTGATAAGTGAAAATTAATAAATAATAGGGTAGAACCAAAAGGACCAATAAACAAAAGAACTTACCTGTTTCCAACTGCAGACATAAGAACAAGATCGTAAGTTTTGAAACTTTTATTTTGAAATTTTTATTGTGAAATATGAAATAATTCGTTTCTATGACCATAATTATAAGTTTCTACAGCATCATTTCACATAAACTACCCAAGCTGATAAGAAGCAATTTTACATATATATTATGATTATATTGAGAATTGTTACATGAATGAAAGTCATAGTTGCTATCAAAATGGAGTTTTAATACTTGATTCTTAAATCACTCTACACAAATGCATTTAGCATTAATTTGACAACCTACTACGTAAATATATTCAGGTTCAAACTCATGGAAGGGAGGCATTATAGAAATTTATTTATTATTTATTTATAGATTTTTATTTTTATATTTAATTTATTTATTTTATTTAATTGCATTACTATATTTACCATACATATAATCAATGTTGTTTCAAAAAATTTATTTCTTGTCACTCTTATTTGATATTTTTTACTCTATTGACAAGTGTAAAATTTGACGTTCAAATCTCTAATACATTAATGAAAGAAAGTTTCAAATTTTTCAATTATGATAGGGTAGTATAAAAACAGTTTGTTGGGCTAGACTTCACATTTTTCCTATCAAAACACATTGAAATATTTTATCTGAATTTTCTTTTTTAAGAGGAATTGAGTGTTTCTCTCAATTTTTTTAACAGGAAAATTTGATTTTCTATCCAAAAAAAATAAATGTCAACACTTTGGTGAAGCTTAAAATACAAAAATTCAAAGGAACTTTCTTACTTTCATAGAAGTCAACAACATATTTCATATAACCTGAAAAGTTATTTAAAATATTACTACCAACAATGTTCGCTTTGTTTTGAGTAATTTCATTTTAACCTTAGAATACCTAAAAAAGCATCAAAAACTAACATACGTTCATCATCTGGCTTCTCCACCTCATCGTTATCAGGAATCATAGAAATGGAATCTGTCTCAGATGCTGTCATTGAATCTGTGCCTTCATTCTCCTCCTAATCAAAACAAAAAATTACACACTATAGCAAAAAATATACACACTTTAGTAAAAATCCATACTGTGCTTGAAATAAATAAATACCTAAACCAAATCTAGAAGAAAGGAATCCTTACTTTTTTTGTTAAAGCATAAAAGTAGAAAAATATTGTAATAAAAAATTTCAGCTTCCAATGCACAGTTTCCATAGTTTACCGTAGTTTAGACAATTTGGAATCTTTTCCTGTATTTCAGGTTTCTTGAGAGCTATGACGCTAATAACCAGTAAATGTCTTTTCTGCAGAAATTTAGGTTACACAAATTGATCAAGCAATGATATCAAAGTCTGTTCAAACCTTTTTTTCAAGACTGATGCAACACTTTAAATCTGCAAAAACTAGAATATTGCCATCTTGTACATCATACTGTATCATCGGCTTTAATGTCATCTAGGAATAAACATAAACTAGTGATCGTAATAACGTTCAGGGATAATCAAATAGCTTTTTAGTCTCTGGAAATAAAAAATATTCCACCAACAGGACAGAAAATTAAAGTTAAAGTATTTTAAAAGTTTAAAACTCTGCTGCAAAATTCCTGCCCAAGAAAAATCAAAAAATATCTTTAAACCCAAGTTAGCATGCTTCCCCGTCTAAGGGAAATAAAATTTTAAAAAATGCTAACAATATGCCTGAATGAATAGACAAAAAAAAATGCTATTATTATCAACTTTTAGGCCATTGATCACATTTTTCAGTGTTCATAGACTAAAGCTGATATAAAATAGTCAACATAATATTAATAATAATAATATTAATAATATTTTCAAACACCAAAAAACATTTGTAATAATCAGAATTTTATTTATCAAGAAAAATAAAAACATTTCATAAGTTTCAAATGCTGAGCTTGATAATTCTGAAAATCGATAAAGAATGGAAATATTTTCTAAAGTTAATTCAAAATAGAAATGATTTTTGGACCACAGAAAAAATAATTTCTGACAGGTGGTCAAATTTGATACTAATGCCTTTCAGACCTTAATTTACATTGTTTCAAAGTCCATTCTCATAATGGTCTTAAAACTGGAGAAAACAACACCTATTTGAGAATGTTGGTTTAAATTAAGGCCATTCTAGAGCTATCAGAGTTTATTCTTTTGAAAAACTGCCAAACTTTAATAAAAAGCAATAAGAAATTTGAAAATTCGGGCGAAAATTGGCAAAAATATGAACCTACTAGTTTGACGAGACATCCAAAAAATGTAAAATATCCAAGAAATAAATATGCACACTTATATATCCGGAGAAAATCCCAGTACCACACGAAAAATAAATTACAACCAGAGAATTAATTCACTCCCAACATGGCAGTACTCTCTTCAAAGTGCAGGTAACATACCAGAAGCAAAATAAATTCATACCCCGAATATATAAAAAGATTACCATAAACCTGTGACAACGTCAATGGTGACAGATCAATTCAGCAAAACCCTAATATTAGAAGTCGGATGCAGGTTCTCTATGTGATTTAGTAATGGACAACCAAGTTGACTTTACTGCCTGGATGTCCTTCCTATCAACAAATCCCTGGGGGGAAACCAACTCTATTCAACCAAAAAGCCACTTAGTGCAATTTTCCAGTCATCTCATAACATTTACAGCAATACTGTAGCTATTGAGAGTGAAAAAATATTTGCAGTTAATCTAGCCAAAATATAAGTTGATGTACACAGTTAAAATTAATGTACAACAATCTCTGCTTTGGCAAAATAATAATAAATAATAATTTTGTAATGTAATGAAACAATTTTCATTAGTTTTTAGGTCAAGTTGTAGTCTAATACTTCATTTATTCTATTATATTATCTGTATAAATTTAGAAGATATAATCCAGAAAAAGATTGAATCTGTTGAATATCAGTATTTCACATAACTGGCTTGCTTAGAATCAGTCATTATTGAAGTTTAATCAAATCCTCAACAAACAAAAGTCAACTAACAAAAGCAGCTCAAGCTAGAATATGTGAAGCTAAAGTCAAAAAAAAATAATTTGCCTCTACAAGCCAAAAAATAACAGTGATCTATAATGACTGTATTCTTAGTTTTAAATTAACTATGCCAAGTTTTATACTCTCTAAAATTCGCCTTGAGACAGGAGATTATCCATCTAAAAAAATTTTAAGAATTTAAACTGAGCATTATGAATAACACTACATTATGCCAAATGAAATATTTGCAAGGAATTTTTTTGTATGAAACAACAGTAAAAACAAAGAAAAACCATTTTGTTTCTGCACACCTCAAGTACTAAAATATTTCTTCTAAAATTTTATTAAGAAGGAATTACCAAACATTCATGGTTTCACCCCTCTTAAAATTGGTTTGAGGTAACAAAATATTGGTTTGAGGTAACAAAATACTGGTTTGAGGTAACAGAATATTGGTTTGAGGTAACAACATATTGGTTTGAGGTAACAAAATATTGGTTTGAGGTAACAAAATATTGGTTTGAGGTAAAAAAATATTGGTTTGAGGTAACAAAAAATTGGTTTGAGGTAACAAAAAATTGGTTTGAGGTAACAAAAAATTGGTTTGAGGTAACAAAAAACCACTAAGTGCCAAAAGAGGAGAGAGGATTTGAGATTTATTATTTTATATTATTGAAATTAAATAAAATTACAAATAAAGTAAAAATTTTAACAATGAACAGTGAAATTTGTGGAACTGAGATTCTGTGTTTTTAGGGGCCAAGTTGTTCAAAAGAAAGGCAAAAATATTTTTTTTTTCTAAAGGAAAACCTGGGAAAAAGGCTGGTGGTAATTTTTAAGTAGGCTGAGACCTTTGATGAAGCAATAATTACCTACACCTAAACAAGGTCAATTCAACATTATTAAAAATATATACCCAGGACTCCAATTGTTGCTACTTTAACTAAAATTAAAAATAAAATAGATTCCTATTGTTAACATAAGTCGTTTTTCTTTCAGCGCAGACTTTAAAAGTTTCAATTTGATAAATTTGGCTTTCAAACCAACAATTTAAAAACAACATAAACATATTTCAAGCGAAAAACAATTTTTTAACACAAAACTGCTTAAACTAAAGTTGAATAACCACCTAGCTATGCTTTGTCCTACCCTGAGGTTTGAAAAAATTATTACTTAAAGAACTCAGACAGTGTTGCAATATAAATATATAAACATGTACCTGTCCTCTCTTGCTTTTATTGTGACTCTTCAGATCCTGTACAGTGGCAATCCCATTTGCAACGAAAATGCAGGCGTGGGTTTTTGACAATGCCTATATATATTTATAAAAAAAAACTATCAAGAGAGACCTTAAATAAAAAAGGTAATTTATACTTATTAGAATATCTTACAGGCCCTACCTTTGCAATTTAAGGGTTATCTCTTACCGTTGATTGTTACTTAGTTCTGGAAATTTATTGCATAAAGAGATCCAGTTGCACTTTAGAATTTATTTCTCCCACATTGATTGAGCACAAAAATCCAGTGTTGAGTTTTGCATATTTACTGTTTAGGGAACTTATGTATGACAAGGGTTTATTTTAATATTATTGGTATATACATTTAACATCAAGAACTGGGTGTTGTCCAGCGAAGGGAAATATTTATGCTTGTAAATTTTTTTACTACACAGGTCTATTATTTATTTGGCTGTTGTAGTTGTTTTTCTAAAAGTTATTAACAAAACCGAGCCCAGCAAGCAAGGGATATTATTGGGGCTCTCCAATTATATTTTAGGGAGACCTACAGGTTCTGGAATGGCCCTGACTTTCTGTTTAAACTTAAAAGGCCCATTGTATATTGGAGATTTTGGCATGTTTTGGAATGATTTATTAAATCACCAAATCTGGTCTCAGATTGTTTTATTGTATTTGCTAGCTTTCCCATATATATTTATATCTAGTTAATACATTAACAACGGACATTTTATTCCTTATTGATTATTTTCAAATTTTAAAATTGATGTAAGGAAAATCACATCAATATCAAACTGGAAGACTTCCTTCTGAGAGATGTTTCATAGAGAGTGATGTTAGATCACAAATTTAAAGATTGGTATTGTTAACTATAAATTCCTCTTGTGATGACTTATACCTTAAAAAGTTATTTTGTTCTAAGCGAAAAAATAATCATAGTAATAAATCAAGTCCATATATAATGATAAAGTGTTTGGTTCAAAAAATTCTTTAATTTATTTAGGTTTTGAATATATATGCTGAGTCCGATTTCGTTATTTTCTGGGGATGTTTTGCCTATTGAGCTTGGCAAGCATCAACCTTTGTTGGGGTTCAAATATTTTAGACGGTAGTGGTTGTAAGATATCAAGCTTGCAATGCTGTTGGTTTTTTATTTTGTACTTAAATGTTTGGTTGATTTTGTGTTGGCTGTATCTGTGGGGGCACCAGTTCTCATGCAGTTTCGCTCTATGCCTAGACAGGCCTCAGTTACCAGATCAATTGTTAAGATTCCAATACTACAACAATATCCATTAGCCACCTAAAAGGCTAATAATACTAAATATCTCATCCCCATTCATACTACACAAGTCCTCCGTACACTATATCAATATTAGATCATGCAAGTTAAAGCGAAGAGAAATCTCTCTGATAAAATTCAAATTCTATATTCAGTGCTTGGAAGTTTTAGCCCAAATTAAATCCTTAAAAACAGAAATATAAAACTGGGAAAAAATTGATTGCCTTTATTTACAAAACTACATACTGGGAAGAATTCATGACTTTGAGTTATAGCAAAATTTTCATGATACCTAGCGACAAAATGAAAAAAATTCCTTGAAACATACATTAGATTTTTAGTTATAAAACTTCGAATTCAGGTTAGATTTTGACCACAAAGCTGTAAACAATATTTCAGACCCAGAATATTAAAATAGAAAATGAAAATGAAAACAAGCAGTAATATAAGTTTTAGGTTTACCAAAGTTTAAGGTCTTTGGAATCAACCATTCTCAGTACAATCAAAAATTTAGGGATCAGTTATTAGGCAAACAATTCTGAGTTAAATGTTGACCAGAATAAGATTCTGGCATAAACTAATCTGAATTGCATTTACATGCAAAACAAGCAAATACTGATCATGTATTTCTAAATTCAATTTAGTGAATTTACGTCCCATTTTTTTTGTCTTTCCACATACTTCCAAAACAGACCTCTTTTCGATCTAAAGGAAGTGAGTGACGCTAATTATCGATACCAAAAATTTCAGAGGAATAGAGAGAAACAAAACAAATATTTCTGACCAAATAAAAAACAAATTAATGCTTATATAGCTCAAATTTTGCAATAATCAAAACGTTGCAAGGTGTCACATTAAGCAGAGATTGTCGATATTAATTATTAATATTTATTTATATATATTTATTCATTTACTTATCTACTTATGATTTAACAAAAAAAAATACGGACAATGTTACAAAACCTTTAAGCTCTTTCATTTGCTAAAAAGCCGTAAGTCTTGTGCTTAACATTAAGCTTTTCATCAGATCTCACTAGAGCAACTCTGTCATATCACATTCAGACCTTAAGGCCATGCAATGCTAGAATAAAAATTGGAGGTTAAATCTCAACAACAACAAAAGTTGAAATTTTGAGGCTGCAAAATTGATGGCTTTATGGTAACAAAATTGTTTTTTTTTTTTTTTTTGGATTTTTGTTTTTGTAGCTACATTAACTATGAATGCTCCTATACTCTCAATTAAAATATGGATGTAGAAATTATATCAACAGGTAATGTAAAAATTCAAACAGATCCTAAGCCTAGTGTGTTTTTGGCACCTTTTCACTCATTTTTTGCAAATACATACACAAAAAGTTGCTAGATGGTGGTTACACATAGAAACCATTGTTAAACCACTAAAATATCACAATAAGCAGTCTTCTACTTGCTCATAGGACCATTTTTAAACTACAGACTTACAATACCTAGAACTTATCTTGAAGCAAGTTACTAATTTTTGTCTAAAACTTTGGAAGTGAACATGATAAGAAATGACAGGTATTAAAAAACCGTAAGACTTATTATGCTCCACCCTTTGAAATATATTACAATGAGAAATACTGGTCCTTATGGAAAGAGTGTTTTAGCACATGCATTCATTCATGGACAACGTGTATAGATTAGCAAATGAAATTTATCATACGTATCAGTAAAAGTAAAAGTAAAATTAAAGGAGGAAAATAACATTTATTGCGTTGAAATTAACGGTCAGAGTAATACGACATTAGCTATACCAATGAAAACGGAGACCTCTATTGGCACCTAACGTCTTAATTTGTGGAAACATGAATATAAATTATAAGTATAAATATTGAGCTTAATAAATAGTTTTATTAAATTACTTATAAAAAAATTTTATAATTTGTAATTAGTTTTGGCCAGGTTATAAAAATCTATAAAATGAAGTTCTTGTAGGGAGACACACAGGGAAATAAATTTTCCCGCACTGTAAATTGTGCTGACAAGGTGACAAAAAAAATAAAAATAGAAGGGGTTAAGAAATAGAAAGTAAAAATTATAACTTTTTATAATCTTATTGAGATGCATATGCGTTTTTTTTTTTTTTTTACTGCACTGTAGGGTAAACAAAAAAACTGTGTTTATTTTACTTAAAGAATAACTAATATATCAATGAAAAATCAAAACAGTTATCTTCAGTAAAAACGCTCGATAAAATGTTATTATATTTTATCCTTACGTACGCCCCTCCCCTCTGTTTATATTTGTGCCATAACAACATAACTTGCCAGAAAAGATCACCGCACATAACCACTAGTATAAAAAGAAAGGGTGATTAATTTGATAAAATAATCGCATTTAAGCCTATAATTACTATAACACCCTAAACGATTTTTCTTTGAAATATAGATAAAGGCAGAAAATGATTAAAGAGTTTGGGTCTAACTTAATAATTGCGCATTTTTAATACGTATGCAAGATTATGGCAAAAGACAGTTAAACGACAAATATAAAAAATCCGATAATATATTCAATTAAGAATGCTTTTTGATAAAATCGATGAATTTATGCAAATTAACATATACATAGAAATGCAAGATTAATTTTAGATATTAAATGAAAAAATAAGTTGTATTACACGTGTATCAATTTTTTATACAGAGCTTAATGGTCATCTTTATAGTTTAAAAATATCTCTGAAAATGCTTTGTTTATTTGAAAAAAAGTATTTTCAAACAATAAGAATTATCAAAACTATTATGCAACTTTTTCAGCTACAAATGAACAAAGAAAAAACTTTATTATTATACCTTGACAAAAAGAAGAGAAGAATTTCATGTGAGTTTTGAAAGCTGAACATCTCTTAAATAGGCATATTGTAAATATCTGTTAAAGCCATTAATATCATAAATCTAAACTAAATGTCTATGGATAGGAGTGACTGGCAGATATATTCTATTGAAATGATTTTTGTAAATAAAACTAAACATTGGTTATTATGATTGACAAAGCAGACGTTATATGATAGATATGATAACATGGCAATTAAAAACTTCTTAAGTGAGACATTTTTGCCGCAACTATTTCCAAGGGCTGTCCTTTTATTGCAGGCCTTGCAAAAAGATGAGGGAAAAAATATTATTTTGTTAAACTTATACATA
>JAUZNK010009404.1:0-24258 GCA_035046665.1 Euphysa ruthae
GGAATGTTTATATCGTGGGTAACCAGATATCGGGAGGAGTATACGAAATTCGATTTATATGATTAGGTTCTTTGACGTAGTAGATAGCTTTTTTAATTTTGCGAGAGACAAGGCGAGGTTCGGAGTCGATGATCGGTTTGTTATCCCATTGAAATAAATGATCTTTTTCCCATGAGTGTATAGCGATTCGTGCGATTTATTACAACATCACACCGACCAAAAATATGGAAATGCTTTGTAGATGACGTTTTTATCGTTATTTTCAAACGCATTTTTCTTCAAGCTTTCTTCAAGATACTAAACAAAATAAAAAATTGGATGCCGAATTCTTGATGTAAACTATGTATAGTTTTCGTACAGGATGTAGGATATATTTGAAGATTTATTTGAAGATGTATATTTTATTTAAAATTTTTATTTAAAATTCATTTGAAGATATATATTTTATATAAAATTTGTTTAAATTGTGGGTGTAAATAGTTAAAATAATGTTAGTCCGACTTAAAATTGTAAACCCATGTAAATAAATTGATATTAATAAATAAAAGCATTGTTTGTTTTCCCTAAGGATGAGTTCGAAGTAGTATCATCTGCATATATAGCAAGCTTACAAGGAATACTATCTGGCAAATCATTAATACAATTAGAAAACGAGTAGGTCACTAGCATTTACAGAGTAACAGTTCTAAGAGTGACCATTGAGGATAACTTTGATTTCTTTACTTAACAAAAAAGACTCAATGATCTCCAAAATCTTACCAGAGATACCATAAGATTTCATCTTATGGAGAGATCCAGCATGCCAAAACTTGTCGAATGCCTGAAGATAAGTGCATTTGCCCTGGAGTTACCGCAAGCATAAAGCATAAAGAGATTGATAGACACGTTCACAGAAGACAGTCAGAGCATCAACGGAGTGGACTTACTAAAACGGAAACCATACTAATGATCAGAAAACGGATTTAACAACTCTAAATGACAAGTAACACATGAGTTAATGATCCAAATACCTTATGAATGATAGAAAACTGATAGGACGATCATTACGAGTATCAGATCGTCATCCAGAATTTTTAAATACTAGGAAATCAAATGCCTATTTCCAGAGCAAGAAAGAAAACAATATTTAGCAATACTTTTCTTAAATTATTTGCAGATAATCGGATAGAGTTCTGGAGAGCAATTTTGTAGTACAAATGACATCAGTGCTAATAGCTCTAGAATGATCAAGGTTAGTTATAATATATTCAACAGATGAGTTAAGTTAATTTCAGTGGAAAATCAGTTAACATGTGTCCAGAACCATCGAGAGTGTAGTTATTGCTGAACACCTTAGAAAAATGTTGGGTTGAGTGGAGGGATCATAGACTTACCCTTATTTGAAGAACTCCTATAGATGCCCTCAAAAGTCTTCTGATACATTGAGTAACCAGACTTTCATGTATCTGGTTTAGGTAAGAGCGTTTAGCTTCATCAATGAATCATTTACAGTCATTGTGGGCTCTGGTAAAATGGCATCTGTTCTCAACACAATTAGCGCGGTGAAGAAGATGAAAATAATGGTTGCGTTGAGCAATTTCGGCTGCAATTGCTGGTGAAAACCATGGGCTCGAATGTGGTATCTTGATACTTGATACTTTCAAGAGAGCATATAGGCATTGATTCCAACATGAGGCCAAAAAGAAATTTTCTTAGCACATTTCTCTGTATCAAAATTGCAGATGTGTTCGAATGGAATATCCTAATCTCCATATTAGACCTCTTCGTAAAAACAAGTTTGATATAAAAAGTCTGTAAACATTTCCAAAATTAACAACATAATGTCAACCGTTTAATGTGGACGAAGAGAACTTATTCTATGATGATGATTCGCTTTTTATATAAAAAACTTTATTAAATTACACAATCTCTCCCCCCTAATTCTTGCAATTTTAAGCCCAAAAAACGCCACGCGATACCCAATAATATAAATATTACAATACCTAGATAGTTTCTCTAAAACCATTAAATTTTACTAATGCTATGGTGAGAAAAATTTATAAGCCTTATTCCACCCCGGCTTGAATTTTTTATCTTAACCCACTTTACACATTTCAATCGGAACAATATAAATAACAGTTAAACAATTTTTGGAATTTAGACCTATTCAAATCATATTTAATAATGTATACATTTTCTTTGTTTTTAATAATGTTTTTAATCTGCTGGTTTTAAAACAAAACATTGTAAAATTTCAGATAATGATCCAAGATTTGTAAGATAGTGGTTGACTATCTTCCAGTGAAGAATTTTAAACTTGTACATACATCTGCCCTTATATCTACCCTTACATCTACCCTAAGTGAGACATTTTTGGAAGACGACATTATGAGATTCAATATACATGGCAGAAAATTACTTTATTAGCTAATGAAGATTAAAAAAAAAAAAAAAATTGGAACCATATTATCTAGATCCATTAACTCAACACCATTTCCCTATTTTCTTTATCACATTGGATTATCAAATTTTTTCCCATTATCTAAATAAAGACGAATATAGTAAAAAATTATGGCCTAAAATTTTTTACTATTGTTAAAGTTCAAACTTTTTATTTTTGTCAAGTTTGATATTTTGAAGCTTGATATTTTTAAAGTTTGACTTTTTCAAATTTTTTTTATTTTAGGAAATTTTGTATTCAAGAATCCCAATGGAACGCTTTGTGAGTTTGATATTTCCAAAGCTTTTAAAATTTCAAAGGCTTAATTCTCAAACCTTGATATTTTTGAGTGCTGGTGTTTTGGAGGTTAGGTTATATAAAATAACTACACATAACAGCTGTTAATTATTTTTGTGTCAATTTTTTTTTTTTTTTTTTTTTTTTGAAACAGAATGATAATTAAGTTTCTTCTTACTTGCTATAGATTTTCTATAGGACATAAAATATTAGGTTTCTTTTTAAAAATGTTTAAAAAGATGTATCGGTTAATTCAAGGCAAAGTTAAACAGAATTGATCCTAACTATTATCATGAGATAATGAAACAAGATCAAATCATCTACAGCATGTCATTAGGATGTCCTGCAAAATTTGTAAAGTCCAAACGGTAGCAAAATAATCACAAAGTTTATATTTTGTAAAATTTATTTATCAGTCTGCGACTTTTCATTTAGTGCTTAATAATTTCTACTTTTGAAATTTTGTTGCTTTAAAAATAGGTCCTGGCAAGTTTGAACGTAAAAAATCCAAAAACGCTACCAAAAAAAATATGCTTCATATCCATGTCGTATTGAGTAATAAGCTAATTTCTACAACAAAGACTCATGTGAAAAGAGAGAAAAAGATATATATAATTGGGAGGGGAGGGAGTATATATGATAATAACCGTGGCTTATACCAGAATAAATGGTGGTTGGCTATTCGTTTTAGCACGTAAAATAAGAACCTACGTACTATTCATACTTATTAAGTTTGGTTCTCTTTTAGTTTGCTCAAAATCGAGGATCATAAATTTGATCATCAATGTTAGTCATCTTCGTTTGTTTAATATTTTTCCTTATCGTAATAACCATTTCGGTAACTCTTTTTTCCCTTTTTCTACCAAAAGAATGGAAAACACTTGACCCAGTAATATGGCAATCAAGTACTTTGCCCCTTTTGAAAATATCCCTTCTTCGTTGTATTCGCCCAAAATCAATGGCAGTTTTTAATATAATGGATTCTCGTGGTTTAATGCTTCTTGCTCGTTTGCTAGTTTGGTTTAGTCATTTAAGAGAGCATAAGTATCGTTGGAAATTTGCCGATACGTCTGTTCCTATCTGTAATTATGTAATTTTAGAATCCGAAATCACTGAATACTTCCTTTTAAGCTGTTCCTTGTATGCTCATAACAGAATACTCCTCCTTGACAACATTTTTGAATTAATTGGAAGTATATCAAATCTCTCTGATACTAAATTAGTTTAATTGTTACTTTATGGAAATGAAATATTTAACCTGGATACGAATTTATCTATTTTTAAAGCGACTATTTCTTTTCTTAGAGTACATCATTTTTCTCGTAATTTGCAATTTTTTCATTTATAACTTTTGACTGGTAGTTTGTCGAACACCAAAATATGTATGTATCCATTTGTTTAAAATTTTTTTTTCGTTTTTTTATTTTAATTATGTAGTTATTTATTCGTCCATTGTAGATTAGTTATTTCATAGAAAAAAAAAAAAAAAAAGAAGCAGATAGAAGGACCCGCCAAGCTAGTTGACAGACCTTGTCAACTCCATGCCTTTACCGTATTAAAATTGACACCTTATGTTTAAAATAGCCTGGTTTTCTCCCCAGATTTGTGAGCAAAATTTGCTAGTTCAGGCGTTTTGACTAGCCTCAACTAGCAAATTATGCCCACTTCCCAAGGTTAAAAGGTTAATTTTATTGCACGCATATACGGACTTTGATCTAATATTTGAAATTAACTACTTTAGAGAAATTTTTTTAGATTAGCAACAAGCAAATGATGAATTCTGAGCATTTGAGACAATTTATGAGAAGTGATAAAAAAAAACAAAAAAGTTTTTAATAAAAGTATTTAGCTAAGATAAATTCATTTGTTTAAATATAAATGCAATGAAATCAAATATCGCACTGAGTGTATGTTATTCGAAAATATTGGATAAACATTGGTTTTCTTATAACCATAGAGTTTTATCACAAACTATTTAACTTTATCCATTCCTTAAAGAGTAAAAACGAATACTGCGGTGAAATAAGTGAAAGGCATTATCTTCTACATTATAGATATTTAACTGTGCAAATACGTATTAACTGATGATTTAATGAGAAAAACCATAGCGGAAAGATGGAATTTAGACAACAGAAGTATAATAAAACAAGCACTTATTTGGGGAATATTTTTGTGTCCGCTAAAAATTTTATTAATTATCATCGTTTTAATTCGATAAAGATTATCATGAACAATTAATAATAATTTTTTTTTGTTTTTAATGCTCCTCCAATAACTAAACGAAACATCTTGAAAAATCTCGATATGCGATTTTGATTCCTTTCGAAACGGTAATCTAATTTTTGTTAAAGCCGAGGATAGGATAGGCATCAATCAAATAAAATATAAACAACAACACGTGAAAAATGCGCGGAAAAGTAAAATTTGTTAATGTGGTGTTGTCACAAATAATTAAAAATTTCTTCTTGGCTTAATGAGTGCCTCCATCACCAGTTTGTTATTCGTTAGGAATTCTAGAATAGAAATTTTTCATACATACCTGCCTTTTTTTCAATGTTTTCTAGACATTGATTAATATTTCTTTTGATTTCAAGTTTTTTTTGGGAATAAAGATATAGCTATAGATTTTCTGGCGTGATCATTTTAATGTTATTTTTTAATCTACCACCAGTATGTTTTTAGATAAACAAATGAGTTGAACTGAATAAAAGTGCAAAATGAAGATAAATGTAAATTCAAGCATTAATGTTTTTAATGTTACCATGATGATAGGGGTTATATTTTGTCCAAAATATAAATTATATGTTGGATAATACGTATATTCTAATATCTGCAAATTTTGCATAGCTATATATCTGTGGAACACCTTAATTCAACTGTAACAACAATACTAGAACATATACCCTATAGATAAAATAGTTTCAAGTCAAATATATACTAAAATTTTTTTTTTTGGTTTTTTAACAAAACTTGCAAAACATAAAAATAAACTAAGGAGACAACACAGTTTATAGAAAAAAAAATCTACAGCACGTAAAGCTGCATGAATTCCCATTCCAAAGTTTAATCTTCCGTTCGAAAGAAATGACATTATCACAGTTTTTAATAACATTGCCAATTGGCCAAAGTTGTGTTTAGATTCCTATGGAAGAGTCTCATGAATAACCTGTCTAACCCATGGTAGCATGGAAAATAGAAAATATGTTTTATTTTATAATACTGAGCTTCTTAGATTTGTTGATAGGATTGAGCTAGAAAGGCTGACCTATCAATCATCTATTGATAGTGATTTGATAGTTCACAGCCAATAATAACATAAAGTAATCAGACTGTCTCATTAACTGAGAACCGACTTATATAGGAACTTGAAACCCAGACTTTCTATTCCAGTAATATTAGTATTGAGTGCCTTGGTGCAAGGGTGTTTGTGAAAACAAGAAATTTTCTAAACATGTAAATATTTGTTGATTTCATATGTTAAAACTTTTAGATAAAGTCAACTTCTAAATTGAAATCTAACACTAAAATTTATATATTTATTTAGAAAAAGTTAAAATGCAAATTATAAAAAAATGCCACAGAATATCTTCTCTTAGATTTGCACACATATTCCACAGAAACTCATCATGTGAGTACACTTGGAAAAATTATGATGTAAAGAGACGTGAAGATTTGGCAAAGGTCAGTTTAGATTATAGTTTCTGTCAATTAAATGCAATAGTTTGTGTGATTACTAATTGAGGATTTACCAAAATTAAAACATTTTCAATGATGGTGGAGGTCACTAGTTACTTACACTTTCCATCAGAGTTGATTGGTTCTTTATTCCTTTGTTTAGTACAGCTTGTTATTTTAAAGGCATAACCTGATAAATATTTGTTTTTAGTTAATGTTAGAATATTGAGCATGCATAGGTTAACTATACCTATTACTTCATCATGTATACACCATGTTTTCTGAACGAAAAACTTAAAATTAAGTTGGTATGACCTGTGTATTCTACAGATTTTACATTTTCATTCCCAACCAAAAATTGAGTTTTTAATTTGCACTGTTATTTTCCAATATAATTTTTCATATCTATCCTTGTAGGAGTGATAAAGTAAAACAATAAAAAGAGGTATGAAACCTCTAAACTTTAAAGTTTGCAATATTAAAAACAGAAAATTTGCCATCCATTATATAGCTGGTCAATTGGTGTTTAGATTAAAGTTGGTGTTATTTGTAATTTTTTTTTTTTTATTTTTGGGTATAATTTGTTAACTTTCATCATCTAGTTCTCTGTATAACAAAAATAAAGCAAATATTTGGTTCTATTTTTATAACTGTATGCATATCTTAGCAAAGATTTGGTTGTATTTTTATAGTTACATCAATATCCTAATACCTACAGTTAATCAGTGAATTTACACTAAGTGGGTTACCAACCAAGGTTGCAGTAGTAGTATCTACTTAAAATGCTTCAAGTATTTAGGTCTCTGTATCAATCCCATTCATAATAAATTTCTCTTTTATAATGGCAATACTTCTCTGTAAATCTCTAGGTAAATTTCAATTTTTTTTTGTGAAGTTTAGTTACTATCATGAACACCATTTCACCTTGTTATCATTTTTTAACACATTGTTAACACAATTTATATCAGGTTTATATCAGTTTTGCTTTGCTTGTGTATACCAATAGTTTTGTTGTTTGAAAAGCTAGTTATCAAATGGTGTTTTCATTTCATGTTTCGAATAATTCATAACTGTTTACATGTTCAATTTCTCAGACGAGTGACTCTATATCCTGTCTGATTTAAAACATGTTCACACTGAAAATTAATATCCATTCTCTACAAGGCAACCTCTTTTAGGCACACATCAATTAAACATCAGTTAATTCACAGCTGGAATCAAATGCTATATAATTTAGGATTTTAGGATTTCAGAGCCTAATTTAAACTGTTTTTAATCTCAACTTTATGTGCCTAGAGTTTGGTCCCCAAACTCATAGAATTTATTTTCAAAATTTGATTTGATCTCTTGTAACAGAAATAAAATCAAAAATAAGAAATAAATTTTAACTTCTGTAATTATATTTCTATTCTACTTACTCTAATATAACATTTCATTGTCTGCAAACTTACATGTTTAGGATACACAACTAAATGTTTTTTTTTTACTCATTGAACAACGTTCTTTTGTTTCCATAACACTTCAAAATTAGCAAGAAAGTTCACAGTTCAATCTTTCAGTAATATCATTTGAAAATGAACTGTTTTGGTATATAATTTGTGTTTGATATTTTTTGAGTGTTTAATTTTTACCATGAATATTTGGATTAGTTTAGAAATTACTATATCAAAGGAATTTTTTGCTTATTGTTTTATATTAAGAATATTTTTCATTTTAATTTTAATGAGTAGGTGTATTTGCTCTCCAATGTTTTTAAACTTCTTCTTAACATTTTTCTATTTTTAAATCTAACTCAATATCAATACTTTTTGAGCTTCCACCAGAATAGTTTGTTATGTCGGTGATCTAATACATTTAAATTAATAAACATATTTAATTACTTAGAGAAATTATTGTCGCTCATGTTCTAAACTCTTTTTAAAGCTTCTTTGTTAAACAATACTGATGTGATTTCTTTTTTATATTTTTTTTTATAGGTTTCAAAAAGTGACATAGATTATTTCCGAAAACTTCTTCCCAATCGTGTTGTCACAGATGAGCATGAATTGGAGAGTCACAACACTGATTGGTTAAACCTAGTAAGGTAATTTATTTCTATATATATATATATTTTAACTATTTTCTGCCGTGTTGCATTGTATAAAAAAACGTAATTTTTTATTGCAAATTTTTAGATATATTACATATATTAATATAATAATATTAATTTATTTTCCAAAAAAATACAACAATAAATTTTACATTTACGATTATAGAATTAGTTTATAAAAAATTAGTAAATATTTCAAAAACAATTTTTTGAAAAAGATAGATTGAATTGGATGGAGCCACTCATACAGAAAAACTGGCCAAAGGAGTGACACCGTTTTATAGCTCTTGACAAAATCCTAAATTTTTGCAAAAAGTATTAACAAAAATAACCAGACTAAATAAAAAGGAGAAGAAAAGAATAAAAGGAATTAAAAAAAGAAAAAAGGAAGAGAAAATTAGTACAAAAAACTAAAATCAAAGATAAAAGTGAGACTGTAATGAGACTCTTTTTAAATTGATATTGGAGAAAGGAGGGAGTTAGAAAATTTAAGTTTCTTAAATTCTCAAATTCATTTACAAAAGAGACAAGAGATTTATTCCAATCACTGATGCATTGATAAATGATAGAATACTTACCATACTTGTTTTTTATGGGATGAAACATAAAGTTTCCCATTATCAAAATTTCTTGTTAAATGTTTATGAGTTATTCAAGTTTCAGTATAGAAATTCAAAATTGAAGATGGAAGATTTTTGTTAATAAAATCAAACACCAAAACAAGGTTTGCTATTTTTACTATAGGCAAAAATAAGGCAATTTTTAGTTCTTTAAATAAGTTCTCTTGGCCAACTAGAAATCTGTGAATATACGAAAACCAAAAAAAATCTATTATATGTCAATCAAGTCTTTATTTCAAACAGTCATTTATGGGAAAAATGTATGTAAATTTATTTTGCGTATTGTGATTGATACACCTCTGTTGATGTGTAAGATCAGTTATCAAATTCACATAGATAGATTTTGTTTGTTGTCACTGTTTGGCATGATAGTATGTATTTGATAATAATTTGTCATGAATGCAAAATTTGCTGTTGGCTAGGTAGCTGTAATCATTGGAATAAATCTTACGTGTGTGAGAGAAAGCATGTGAAAAAGCCATATAACAAATTATACACCTTTTAAACTCATTTGGCAACAATGCGAAAAAAATTTTTTATAATAAGGAAAATTTGTTTTGCTGACTCTGCAAATTTTTGAGCCAAAATCCGGGCCAAAATTCGTGGCTATTTTTTTTATTTTGTTTCACTGTCTCATTTTTTTATTAGTAGTATTTAAATAGTAGAGAATAATCCATTTACTTCAATTTTAACCTCATTCATTAAATATTCATCATTTATCACATTTATTGCGTGTATAAATTTGAAAAGGTCAATTCATATCTGACTGGTGCATAATCGTAATAAGAGAAACTATCGGGTAATATTTTTTTGCCGCCGGAATGTGCTTATTGCTCAATTAAAATCTATTCAAGAAATTGGAAATTTTCCTACCCAATACAAACAAAAAAATTTGATTGACTTGATATTTTATTTTCTTTAAAAAATATATTTTGTTTATATAACTTCCCTGGTGGGTTTTTTCCCAACAACGTTTTTTTTTTACAGAAAAGAAGCTTTTATATTATTGAACATAACAGAGGGAGAGCACCTCGCCTGTTAATATTTTAACAATAAATTTGGTAGTTTATTTCTTTTGTTGCTAGATAGATAAGTTAACTTTAAGCTGCAGTTCATTAGCAGAGAGACATTTGACTCGTTTTACAAACAGCTAACTATAGCAACTATACAGGATACTTTGAAACAAAGTAAATAAGAATTTGGAATCTCGCGCCTGAATGAAGACCTGCATGTGCGCACGCCATAGGAAAATAAGTGAATTTAGGCATGTGTCCATTTTGTTATGACAAGGCCAGAGATATGATATTTTTGTTATTAATTACCAAAATTAATTTCAATACTGTCCACAGAGAATTTTATATAAACGTTTAACAAAACAATTATTAACATTCTATTGTTAACGCTTTAATGTTTTAATATTTAATTTCGTGACTTTACAAGGTGGGTGTTTCATAAGCTGTAATTTAAATTTAAATTCATATATATTTTTAATTAAAAGCAATATTTTTATTTCACTATATATGCGATGTACCTTAAAATCATTTTTTATTTTTTTTTTTTTGTATAGACTATTCCAATAAATCAGAACCAAATCAAAAGTAATTTCAATACTGTCAAAAATAATTTCAATACTAAAGAAAATTTATTTCTATTTAGCTACAGCTTGATTGTATATTAATAACTGGTAGCGTAAGAAAGTTTGCTGTTTTTTGAATTTTGTTGCAATTTTCTTCTATCATCAATTATCATGTAATATTTTAAACTTTGGCTTGCCAACAAGCCTGTCATGCTTTCACAAACCTTTATATATTGATTTGCATAAATATTATTTTTTACACAATCCATAATTTGTTGAAGGATTTTTAATTTGAGCTATTTAGCTATCTTTGGAACATTTTCTTTTTCAAAATTTTTATAGGAAATTAATTTTATTTGAAGAAAGAATGTTCAGAACCTATTTAAATTCTATGAGGAATCCAGTAATGATTGTTCTTTTTGCTTAGGGGTATGAGTCAAGTTTTACTCAAGCCTAAAACGACTCAAGAAGTTTCAGAAATTATGAAATATTGCAATGAACGTTCGTAAGTATCATAATATTAATGGTATTATATTTCAAAAAGAACTAAAACTATTCCAAAATTCTTCCTTTTTCCCAGTTCTGATTTTTTATTTTTCTAATCAAGGTGAAATTTTGCTGCGTTTTGAAACATACTTTTTAACTACATATTTTTTGAAAGAAATATTTTGTCTCAAATTTAGTTGGAATACGTTAGTCTAATTATATTTAAATATTTTGTTATTAAAATCAAAATTTTAAAGTTTATTTATTAAAAAAATTTTTTTTTAACAGATGAGGGGTTTTGAACAGATCTTTAACTGAATATTTGATCTTCACCCTATTTCCTTGTTTCAGATTAGCAGTTTGTCCTCAAGGAGGGAATACTGGGCTCGTAGGTGAGTAAAATAAAAATAAAAGTTTCTTTTCCGCTTTAGTCAAGAAGGAGTTTTTTGCTTATACACTATAATCTAATCTCTTAAAATTAGATATTTGATGACATAAATCAAATAAATAAATTTAGTTGTAATAATCGCTGAGCCACAGTTGCAGCCAGACAAAATAATTAACGCATGTATTTGTTATTGCAATTTCAGAGAAGTGACCTTTAGTGCCATGGAAATATAAAAAATAAACTATCTAATACATATGTGCAAATCAATTTAATTTCTTGTGTTTGTGCAGCTTTTATTACAGATAAGCATTAGAATATTTTGTTGAATATTATATTATATATTTTTTTGTTTACCAATTGGGATAAACCATTCGCTTTGCTGATTTTTATGAGAAACTTGTGTATTAGTCACTTTATTTTGTAAAAAATTGTAAAAAGTCCAAATTATTGCGTGAAAAACCTAATGCTGTGCTGATTTATTATTTCTTAAGTGAGAAAAACTGTATGCTCTATTGAATTGTTATGAACTATTTAAATGTGACTGCTACTTACGATAACGCCATTCCATTTTTTAAAGGTGGTAGCGTTCCTGTATTTGATGAGATTATATTGTCCATGTCACTGATGAACAAGGTTAAAGAAGTTGATGCAGTCTCAGGTAAAATATTTAATTGACTGTTTCGTTTTTAAAACCAAATATTTTGCCATCCAAAATAAAATTTTGGGGAAGTGTCTTTTTATACCAAATTGAAAAATATAACTATTTGATGAGGTTCACTGATAAAAATAAAATAAAAAAATAATATAAAAATAGCTTGCCATAATAGTGGTTCATGCAATAAATAATTAGGATATTAGGTTTGAACCCTATGTCAAAATACGTCTATTAGTTTCTCAAAAACGCCTCCAAACTCTGTATAATCTTTGTATGAAGTTAATAGGATAATATTCTTTTACTTCTGGGCACCTGTTAAAATTATTTTAGGTGCCTCAGTAGTAGTTTCTGTTCTTAATGTTTAAATAGGATAGTTTTAAAAGCAAATAAAGATCAACTCGTTTGAATCAAAGGAAAAAGTGTGTTGCTTAATATACTCTGTTGAACTCTTTTATATTTCTAAGAATTGTGCTGAAGTGTCAAGAGGTGAGTCTGCATTAAAGCCATGGAATATCGCCTGGGTTATTATTTGTAATTAAGATATTGTTAAGTCCTGCTAACTAAACAAGATTTATGAGAATATGTATTTTTCTTTCAAAGTATGAGTATAATTAGTTAAATACGTACTTTTTAAAAATTTTTAGCTTCTATCGGTAGAAAAGGTTTTTTTGCACAGACATTTTATCCCAGCAATGGCCCGTAGCTTTTTTCCAATCTCTTCTTTGTACTGAGTAGAGAAATTTAGAGAACTTGCTTTTAGTGCTGTTAAATATTTTGATTGGTTTCAATGAAACATACTTTTGATTGCAACAAAAAATTTTTTTATAACCTTTTATTTAAAGGCGTTGCAGTGTGCGATGCAGGGATTGTGCTGGAACAGTTAGATAATGTTTTATTTGATCATGGACTGATGGCACCCCTTGATCTTGGAGCAAAGGGAAGGTAAATACACTAGATCATTTCAAAAAGTTTAGAGTATACAGACTGTGGGAATATATGTGATTTTTGTTGTTGTTGTATAATGTGGCTAACTGTAGTCATTTTTACAATTTTCGCTGGATTAAATTCTTTTTTGGTTCTGAATCAGCGCTTTTTATTAAGCAGGGCATAGTCCTAAGAATTACTCTTGTGTTTGTCCATCCTCTTGTTTGTTTGCAACACTTTTTTGATAGTTTTTTAGCTATGCTTTTACCTTTAAAAGAACACAGTGGTCTGGGCACAATGATCATTACAAATCTTCAAAGCTCAAAATTTTAGTAAAAAGATTTAACACATGTATTTAATTGGTAGATTTTTTCTTTCATGTTTTTGGGTAGGTCAGTCATACCAAGCATGCCTAGAATTTTGCTTTATAGTTGTTCTGAATTATGCTTTTATATCAGATCAGACAAAAAATAAACTGAGTCCGTTTATTTCTCATTTTATATTTCTAGAAGCTTGTATTATCTGTAGTACCATTTGCAAGGTTTTTGGGCACTGTTTTTCGTTAACATTTTGCATACATGTGTGTAATAGAGATCTTTTTCATATTTTCCAACATTTCCATAATAGTAGCTTTCATTGTCAAGTTTTCATGCTAAGTATCTTTTCTTGGTTTTTTATAACAGCCAGATAAAACACTAGAATTAAATGTGGTATAAGGTCTTATTCTTCCTCAATAGTCTTTGAATAGTTTATATCGGAGTCCTTTTCTCATTTGATTTTTACTTTTTTGGCTTCATGATGGGGTGTTTTGAATTTGAACTCCTCTTGAGTTTGTGTTACCTTTTATATAAGCTAAGTATTTTTTCCCGGAGAAATCTATTTTGATTGGGTGGTGATCCTACTTCTCTTACATTTCAAAATACAGACCATTTATTGTACTATATAATTTCTTCAATGTGTTATTATGTGTTATTATGTGTTATTGCGGAAGAAAATTTTATTAACATTTTTACATTTTTTGACTTTGTTGTGAACAATTATGCAAGTGAGTGAAAAAATTATCTATATAATTTGATGAATATTTTTATAAATAATTTGCACAAATGTTATGTACTTCGAGGTTTTTGTGTTTTGCTCACAGCTGTTTACATCGATGTCACCAACATAAAAATCAAAACAATACAATAGTTATTAGAGAAGTCAATAATATTTTTAAATGCACCTTTTATTTACTAAAGTATTCTCTCTGAGACCTAAAGACTAAGAAAAAATTAATCTCTTATTAATTAGTCCAATATGATAAGTCAGACCAATAAATTGTAGCTCTTTTGTAACAGATATTTCATTACTAGGTCACCGATGGAGCCTTGAAGAAGGATATTTTTAAGGTTTTCTATATCTTCAAAATGATACTTATGTTAATATCAGCAGTAAAAATTCTGAAAAATAGGAATTAACAAAAAAATAAAAAAGAAAAGCACATCTGAATTTTCTATGTGAGACTGAAAATCAGTGATTTTAGTGATTGGGATCAATTTTTCTAATGGATAGCAGTTCTCTGCTCTATTTCTTTATTCTCCATCCTGCACGAGCAGTCTTAGATTTCTTCTGCTTGTTGTTGGTTAGAAGGAAACTGGAATAAACAATGAATTCATCCTCTTTACACAAAATATCTGTAAATTGGAAATTTCATCCAGAGATGGAAATCTATAACTATTAGTTGTATGATTCAAAGTAATTTTCGTTATTAGTATGATTATTATTTCAATTTCATTTGAAGAGTTTTTTTCCATAGGAATCTTTATTAGAAATCTTTGATAATAAGCAGTACTGAATTGACACTTATCTCAATATTTCAAGTTTGATAATGATGATGACTAAAAATTATGTTTCAGTTGTCAAATTGGCGGCAACGTCTCGACAAACGCTGGTGGAATACGTTATCTTAGATATGGATCCCTCCATGCAACTGTATTAGGTATAGAAGCTGTAAGTATTACTAATTTTAATAATATTTTTTTACTATCCAATTCAATTTTTTTGTGTCAAATATCCTGCTCTAAAGTGATATGATATTTTGTTACTGGGCTCCAGTATTTCTAATTATGACAATTTTACATCTAAGAACAACATTTTTAAATATTTTTGAAATCCCTTCATTAAAGTTTTTGAATGTTGTAAAAAGTCAAAGGAAATTTTAGGGAATATTTCGAGCCATGTGGCCACCTACCAGAGTTATATTTTATGGAGCCCTTTCTTTGAATCATGTCAAATTTTTTCTAAGATTAATTTTAACATAAGGCTATATTTTTTTTTAAGAAATAATGCTCCAATTCTGCAGAAACTTTAAATGATGTCTGAAAATATTATTTCTAATTATTTTTGCATATTGGTTAATCTTAAAATTTCATGGTGCCTTCAAAGGTGTTTCATAGAGCCTTCAAATGTGTTTCATAGGGCCTTTAAATGTGTTTCATGGGGTCTTCAATGGTGTTTCATATGGAAATCAAACTGATTTTTCAAAATTTTAAATGCAATTAAAAACTAAATAAAAACACAATAATATTGACAAAAATGACTTAAAAATGACAGAAATTATTTGAAATTGTGACATGAAACCAAATTCTATCTATTATAGGCAATTTCTGGCTTTTTACTTTAGATTAAGCAAACTCAAATAATAATAAGATTTAAGTAAATAATGTCGCTTGCTTTCCTATTACACTATAATTTTATTATATTTTTCCTTAAAATATTTTTTGTGATAAGAGTTATTTTAAAGCTTACCTTCCTACCACTAAAATATTTTGTGGAAATTAGTTTCATTATATCACGTGCCAGTTATCTTTGAAATTTAATAAACATGAGTGATAAAATACGATACTTCATTTTTAAAAATATGCATCAATTTTTATCGCTGTTTTTCTTCAAGGAAAATATTTGAACAAAGTTTGTTTATTTTTAAGGCTTGGAACAGAGTTTTTGTATTGGCCCTATAGCTCAAAGCTTTTTGTTTTGCAATATTTGGACTGGTATAGTTCTTCTACTTTGCCACTAAATCAATTGGGGTTTATAATTCCGAGGTTTTTGAGAATTTTAGAGTAATTCCAGGTTTAGAAATATTTCGATATAAATTAATTGAAGAAAAAAACCGATTTTAAAATTGTAATTGTATTAGAAATTTTTTTTCTATGCTATTTTGCTCCAGATTTTGAAATATTTAATGTATAGATTAACTTTAAAAACTGATTTTAAAATGGTAAGTTTTATTTGATTTTATTGGTACTTTTTGGTTTTAGGTATTAGCAGATGGCACCATTGTTGACTGCTTGTCTACTCTAAAAAAAGATAACACAGGTATGAGTAAATTTGTGGTTTACAGTCTGTTACATCTGTTTACAAGAAGATATTAATTGAATATAGTATTTTATATATATTATTATTATTAATTTTTTTTTTTTTTTTCACTTTTTTATAGTAAGAACTTATGGCTGTAAACTTTGGATAAAACTATTTTAATCATAGCAATCTTCATTTTCCCAAAGACTTTTTCCTTGTTAAATTTTATTTATTGCACTTTTGTTTTGTGTCAGTTTGTTCTAACAAATTTTTGCATGATGACCTGTTTTTGAAATTGATCAAGATAATTTTTTGTTACTTTCTCTTGAATACATGAATTTTATTTTATTTTCTCTTGAATACATGAATTTTATTTACTATATAATTTTTTTTGTATTTGATTTTGTTTATAGAAAACACTATTAGTTACGTTATAGCATGATATTTTTGTCATTTTCGTTTAATGTATATTTTATAAGGATAATTTATTTGCTAAAAACTGAACTTAAATTGTTTTCTTTTTAAATTAAGAATTCGGTCAGACTTGTCTTGATGTTGGAACCCGGTATTTGCCACCAGGGGTGCAATAAATTCACTCTTGACCAGTGTGTCTGTCTGTGCATTCGTCCATAAATCCTTTGCATTTATTTTCAGAATTTTCTCTTTAGTTTTTTTCTGATTTTTTTGTATGATTTCAGATGTCAATATGGGCTAGAAATTGATAAAACTAGATTTTTCCATAGAATTCTTGTTAGCCTTGAGTTAAGTTAGGCTCAATTCAAATTTCTGATTTTTTGCTTGAATTTGGAGGGTCATAAGAGATAATTTGATGACCACTTGCTGGAAATTTTTTTTCTGGGCATGGACCCAATTTTTGGGTCAAAAACTTTTTTAACTTTTCTCTAAAATTTATTCTCCGATTATGCTTAAATTTTAGTTTATGCTAAGAAATCTTATTTTTAATATATTGGGAATGTTAGAAATTTTTTTCGGACAGAACATGCATGCCCAAAAAAGCCCAAAAATGCTTGAAATTTATATTTATTTCTTTAAAAAAGCTATGCTCTAATTATGCTGAAATTATGGGTTATGTTAGGATGTATTGTTTTTAATGTATTCGGCATGTCTGCCATCTTGAAATTTTTTGGGCAGGGCAAGGATGGGATGCCAGAACAAGCCCAAAAAAGCCTGAAATTGACATTTTTTAACTTCTCTGTAAAATATACACTCAAATTATGCTAAAATTATGAAATACTATGAATTGGGAAATATTGTTTGCGATATATTGGGCAAGTCAGTCTTCTTGCATAATTTTTCTGGCATGGTAAGTATGCTGAAAACTCAAAATCAGCTTTTTGTGACTTATTCATATTTATCCTTTAGCTGAAATTTTGGAAGATATTATTAAACGATATTTTTAATATATTGGCCATGATGGCTATCTTGTTTTATAACATTTTTCAAGATTTTTTTCAAAAATTTCTCTATGGAAAAATTTTTTTTTTTAAATTTCTGTACGCTAAGTCTATATTGTTGACTGTGTGTGTCCAGCTGGTCAGTTCAAGTACATATTGAAGAAGGATATACTTCAAGGAGGAACTCAAATGCAAGTGTTTAATTTGGTGAATCACTGCTGGATACAGCCACAAAAAAAGATGTGATGTTTGTTGAATGACTGTAGTGTACTTTCATTCAAAAAGATATTTTGCTTGATCAATCACCGTGTTACACAAAAAGATCTTTCGCTTTGCAATCACCATAGTTTAAAAACATTCAAAATATTTTTCACATAGTTAATCATCGTAGTATGCTACCTTAGAAAAAGATCTTTTATTTAGTAAGTTACCACAGTATACTGTTTTATTAAAAAATGTTTTGTGTGGCAAATCACTATGATATACACTAAATACACACAAAAAAAAATTTTTCTGGCAAATTATCATAGTATAAAATCACATTGAAAGAGGTTTGTGCATTTTGCTTTAGGTCCACCTAGAGATGATTTTCAAAAAGTTTGTTTCTAACATGAGAATCATTTTCTCTGTATACAATCAGGTAAACTTTCCATCAAATGTGGTTATATATTGCAATATGAAAGAAGAAAAAATATTACACTCCAAATGATTTTTCAGTTCTAAGAGTTGTTGAAAATTTACAAGAAAAATGTGAATGAAATAAATCCCAGCATTTTAAAAAGTTTATGTATTGATATACTGACAGTGATACATTTTTATCTTTAGGTTATGATCTCAAACAGTTATTTATCGGATCGGAAGGGACACTTGGTTTGGTAACTGGTGTTTCTTTAGCTTGCCCCATTCGTCCTAAGGTATGTTTTTTTCCCTTTAGCTTTCTAAATTTTAGATAGGAATAACATAGGAAATAAAAAATTTTATTTCAGAATTTTCTTTAAAATTTGTTTGTTTACTTTTCTTTATATTAAATCATTATTTTCTCTTTAATAAAGGTGTAATGAGGTCAAAATTCAAGTTTTTGTTGATTTTTGCTGAATATTCTTGTTTTTTGATACTTCACCCAGATATGCTAAAATCTGGCATCTTTAAATCTAAATTGAAATACAGAACCCATTTTTGTTTTTAATTGTGTATGAAGTTTGGCAATCACTTCCAAAAATTCTAGCGCCCAAAGAAAAAAAAGAGAAGCAGAAAATTTTCATGATATTTTTAATTGTTTTGGCATATGTTCTGTTCTGAGAATTAATTGAACCGCAACTATATTTTATTCAAAATTTTTTTGATATTCAAAAAACATTTTCTGATCATATGAAATGCTTTATAAAATGTAATTTCTGATTTTTTTGGCATGTTGACCATTTTGAAAATTTCAAACGTTTTCCGTGGCCCTAGCATAAAAGTGTGAAACATAGTCCAAAAAATTTTATTTTTCGAACTTTACCAAGATGTCAAGTTCTTTTGCTATAGTTTATCTATTATCTATCTGTTTTTATTTGAATTTGTATTATTTTTAATATTGCAGTGTTAATAGCTGGTCTTATATATTTTTTTAGTCTGTAAATTTGTCTTTGCTTGGTGTGAACTCGTATGAAGACGTCAAGAGAACTTATATTGTTGCAAAATCAATGCTTGGTGAAATTTTATCAGGTATGTTTCCAACAGGTGTGAAAAATACAGGCTTCAGAATTTTTATAGAATTTTAGAAAAGTTTTTTTTTATTTATTTACTTTGCTTTCTAAATAATGTGTTTTCTCAATTGAACTTCGGCTTTTATTATAAAATACAATATTTAAATATTTACTGATAAATAAATTTATGAGAAAATAATGTTTCGCTTAAAATTGTAAGGTGAGAAGTTTTAAATAAAACTTTCTCTTTAAAATGGTATTTTTTATTTATATGGTATTTTTTATTTATATGGGGTATTAATTTAAGAGTGGTAGATTAAAATCTACTTTTAGGAAAAATCATTTGTCAATTTGTCTGAAAGAAAAATGATTTAATGTTTTTAATTACCCTTATTAAGAATGGATGTATGGTAAGGGTTAAGAACTCTTTCAGTTAATAAATTTTCAAGATTTCGTATTTATCAATTTCCTTTTAACTACCTGTTACCATATTGATTTTTTTCAGCATCGGTTTTCAACAATAATCAAATAATCTCTGAATTTTTTTATGGGTCAGAATTTTTCTTTAACTTCTTAACCGCCTTTTCGATAACAATTGAAATTTCATTTTCAGCTTTTGAGTTTTTCGACAGTCATTGTGCAGATACTGTGAAAGAAAACTTGAAAATGTCAACTCCAATATCTGCACATCCGTTCTATGTTTTAGTTGAAACATCTGGTTCAAACCTCGAACATGATAATGAGGTATACATAATAAAGCTGCTTTTTACAGCGTCTTTTGTTGAAGAAATTCTCTAATATCTCTCTATGAATATTAGAACATTTGTAATTCTGTTTGTACATAGGGTTAATTTAGGTTGATTTTGATAATTTTTTTTTAGCACATTTTATTTAAGCACAATTATCTTTTTCTTCCATGCTGTTTAATTTCATAGCTTTGTATCATGTAAAAAATTAAGATCTGTTTATAAGATTATTTGGTCGGCCATTTTGATTATCGACCATTTTGTTTACATTTCTGTTCAAACTTTGATATAAAAATATTTAATAATGAAAAACAAAAACATGGTTTAATATTTGTTATTTTGAATCTTACACATGGAAAGTCTATTTCTTGCTATCAAATATTATTTTACTTGTAATTTAGGCGAAATATTAACTTTTTTAACTGCTGGTTTACTAAATAATGTATTGGTGTCAAAAAAATTATCTTTTCGATATTTCTGTGTTCCATATGGAAATCATTTGTTATATCTAATCTATTTCTAAACTGAATATATCTTTTCAACTGAAATTCGCCTCTTATTATAATCCTTATGTTTAAATAGAATAAATACTGTTTTATATTAGAAATGTTAATAATTTGTTTCTTAGAAATTGAACAATTTTTTGGAAAATGTTATGGAAAAAGAAATTGCTTCAGATGGGACTGTTGCCAGTGAACCATCAAAGGTATAAGTATTTTTTTTGTGGATTTTCACATGTGGATAAAAGTTTTTTGAATCTAATTATTAGTTTATTTTGACTGATACGGAGAGGTTCTTGTCAGTTTTTCTCTTTTTGTATATATAGTTTATAAAATTTATGGATCCATAAAAAATCCGCGTATGTAGAATAAAGAGAGAGATCTATAATATAGCTTTTTTTCAAAAATAATTGTTTTATCAAAAATACGGAAAATCTTAACTCCTTGTGCCTGATAGGCATAATTTTGAAGCATAAGCTATAGGCCTGTCATTAAAGAGTAAGACAAGACAAACCCTCCTTGCACTGTGCGTAATAATTTGTTATATAATAAAAATAGAAGTTCAGTGAGGGTTATTAAAAATTTAAAAAACAATAATAATTAACAAATAAAAACGGCAATTATATTTATTCAATTTATATTTATAGATAAACGAGACTACCATAGACTAAGATCAATATTTTTGAACATTTGAAATTTACGTCATCAGATATTTTTTTTTAGTTACATGTCTAGGAAATATTTGGTAAGATGTATGATGAAAATAAAGTTTTGAGAATAATGCTGTAAAAATTTTTTGACTAAATAGGATTTCATAAAAATGTAAGGTTTTTTATAAAAATTGGTTTCAGATTAAACACTGGAAAATTGTGTAAGATTAAGCACTGGAAAATGGTGTAAGATTGAGCACTGGAAAATGGTGTAAGATTAAGCTTTGGATAATGGTGTAAGATTAAGCACTGGAAAATGGTATAAGATTAAGCAATGGAAAAAGGGTGTACGATTAAGCACTGGGAAATGGCGTTAGATTAACCACTGGAAAAGGAAAGTTTCGTGTGAAATGAAAATTAGGGTCTGAAAAAAAAAAAGATTTTTAAGGAAGATGCTGTTGCATTCTGCACCTGTAAAAATATTTGGTAAAAACTTGATAATTTATCGTTGTGATAAGATTTTAATTTCTTTAGAATTTGATACAGAAAGATATTATAAAGATAATATAGAAATATGGTATTTTAAGAAAAATGCTCTTGTCTGTTAAATTCTGTTAAAAAGTAAAATTTAGTGGAAAATTCTGTACTACAAAAAAGTTTTGTTTAAAATAATCGTTAATTGTACCAAATGTCAAATCCCTAAAATTTTTATTTGAATCCCCAATTTTGTGAGCCAATGTTTGCAAAACATCTATTGAACAAATTAAATTAAATCATCTAATTCATTATCTCACTGCTTGTTTGGTTTTAAGTTTTGAAGTGGTTCATTTTGGTTATTCTTTGAAAGCATTGCAGAGTCTGAATAAAGTTAAATTAATTTTTTCTATTTTTCTTAACTTGAACGTGATATTTTCAGATTAACAGCATATGGAAAATTCGCGAGAGTATAGCTGAAGCTCTTTTACATGATGGTGATGGTTGTTTTAAGGTAATAATGTAATATTTATTACCCTGATTTTAGAAAACTTGGTGTGTGCAAATAGGATTGTTATGTTTTTTTGGTGCTACGGCAAAGTTTTTGCAGATTTTTTTTTTTAAATTTGCATTTCTTTTTCTTTTTTTTTTTTCATTTTTGTTTGAAATTCATCACTTTAAACTTGATCTAAAAAATGACATACAATTACTTTATGTAGAATGCTATCTTTTCATACTTATAAAATTAAGAGACAGTTTCTATCCAGCTCTCTACTTTACAGATAGAACCCATTAAGAGAGTTCCATATCTTTCTGTCATAAATCCAGTTTTTTCTCTATGTAAGAAATAGCAAAGAAGCATTTTAAATGTACAATATGTTCTTTGAAAATTCTTGAAATCAGTGTTGCCCATACATGTTATCTAATTTTTGCATTAAAAATATGCTGTTTATATCAGATACTTCCTATCCTAAAACTACATGTATCAAAAGCTTCAAACTTTCTCAAGTCTTTAATGAAAATTGGCCAAGTTTTACTTCTATACAGCAATATTGAACCAATAACAGCTATTTAAACATATAGTTTTGTGTTTTAAGTGGACTTTGCATAGAATCAGGTGTAATAATCTCTCAAACCAGCTATCAAAAAAGATTTGGGAGTTGGGTGTGAGACAGCCTTTGCAGTTCACTTCGGCAACCGACAATTGCCAACGTGATTTCCGATTAGTTATTAATAACATCTGCAAAAAAAATTTTCGTAAAAGGAAAAAAAAATTGTATAATAAATTTGACATGAGTTATGATGTTCTAACGTTATTCCATTTATAAAAAACAAAGCTGCTAACCAAAAATTCACAAAAATGATTTTGTTTTAAGTTTTATAGTACTGTAATTTGAAAAGATAAAAATAAAAAAAGATTTTATATTTTTTTTTCAAAGAAATAATAAATAATTCTTGTCTAGTCACTTTCTTCAAAAAAAAAAAAAAAAAATCTTTTGCAAAATAAAAATATATTTTTTTGTACATATAAAGTATTTTTTTTTCTATCAAACTGTATGCTGGCCAGAAATCAATAATACTGTGAAATTTAGCTATATTTCTCCGAATGCATTAATTTTAATATGACAGAATATTTGGCTCTCGCCTGTAGTTCTTTTAAAAATCTTACCTTAAATATACTGAAAAAAAATTATTCAGTTGCATATTGTAAAAATGTATCTGACAGATGCTGAATAAATGATTTATTGTTTTTCTAATTTTAATTCAATACTTTAATTTTTATTTGTTGAATATAAATAAGCTTTTATAATCTTGCAATTTTTTGTCCTTTACTGCACTGTTGGTAGGATAAAAGTGTGTTTATTTTACTTAAAGAATAACTTAGATTGATGGAAAATCAAGCCAGATTTTTTTCTTTAATAAAAAAATAAAATATAATTATATCCTTATAAATGCACCTCCATTCTATTTGTTTAAATTTGTGTCATAACAACATAACTTTTGGCAAAAGATCAACTCACATAAAAACTAGTATCAAATGGAAGGGTGTAATAAATTTGTTTAAATAGTCACATTTAAACCTATTAAATAATTATTATAACACCCTTACCCCTTACCACTTTTACCTTGAAGTATAAATAAAGACAGAAAGTGATTAAATAGTTTGCATATAACTATATCATTACGCACATTTAATGCAGAATCAAGGCTACAGGAAAAGACAATTAAACGACAAATATTTATAAAAAATCTGTAGATATTTTATTAGTAGCTTTAGTTAAAGAGATTGATGTTAGTTATATTTATGCGAAATAAC
>JAUZNK010009415.1:0-24254 GCA_035046665.1 Euphysa ruthae
AATCTATGTATATATATACATATATATATAAGTTTAAATTTTGGTTTAAGTTAGGTATTTATCTATTGTACTTATTTATTGTTCATTGATTTTCAGAGTCATTAGAGCAGCGGTTAAAGGAAATTGCGGTGTTTAATGAGTCAGATCTTGCTACTATTGCATCTCGTGCTCCTCGAGGAAAATCTGTCCAGGATCCAATAGTTATTCTTGATGCTAAACCAACAAAAGCGAGGTAAGAACTCACTATTTTTGTGGTAAAAAAATGTTCTTACTTTTTATACTTCTGAAAATACAGAGCTGTACATTTTCTATCCTGGCTTGAGGATTGGTGCAAAGTACCCTTAAGTGAATATAATTTAACTTAAAATATTATCATCTTATTGTTAAGTTTTTAAATTGTGATTAAAAAAGTTATGCTGTCTCTATAAGCTGATGGTCTCAAAATTAAATAGCAAGCAAAAATTAATAAGGCATAATAATAATTAATATAATTAATGTAATAATTAATAATAATTGTTCATGGATATCTAATGTTTCATCAAAGGTTTTTAAAATCGTTTTAGCTCTAGCAATAGAAGTATCTTAGTTGAGAGTTTTTAAAGTTTCTTAATTTTGATATTTCTAAACAAATATTTTAAAAATATTAAAAAAAAAGTAAAGAAGTATACTATGGTTATGTTAACCGTTTGTGTGCCGTGTGAAAAATTCTGATATTTCTAGACCGGTTATTTTTAATAAGAAAAAAAAAATTTTCATAACTTTTCTTATATTAAAGTGTAGAAGTTCAGTGAGGGCTAATTTTTTAGCTTATAACTTCGTCTCTTCAAAAAACAAAGGGATTACCCCCTCCAATATTCACACATATTTAAAAAAAAAGAAAAATATAAATGATAAAATTAATTTTTGTTATTGAGCTGTGCTATTGCTCTAGACAAAAAAATGAAATCAAGTTGAAGTAAATTTTGATTTTTTGGTGGCATTTTTTTCCCCAAATGTTTTGAATCTGTTTGAACCGCCACATTTCTAAATCTATGGAACTGCCAAAGTTTTCCAAAACAAAATTTTATGGGGAATGCAATAAAATTGGTCTCCAGTCTATTAGAAGTCATTTACTGGTCAAAAATCGGATTCAAAGTAAACCCATGTGAATCTGGAAATATTCTGGGACTGGGATTTTTATTACATCAAAATCCCAGGATATTGTAGCAAAAATTGAAGTTGAAGTTGTGTTGGGACGATTTTGCAAACATTTCTTTTTAAACTTTTTAAACATTATTTCTTACATTTAAAGTGTAACTTTTTACTTCTGGAGATAATTGACATTTTATTGAGGGTGGGTATTTTCAAACGTAAAACAGTTAATTACTCTGACATTTAAATGGTGTAAACTCCAATCTTTTGTAAAGGCATTTAGGGAAAACTTGCTGAAGCTTCCAGCACCATGTTTGCCACATTAAGATTTAGGATTACAACATAATGTTGAAGAAGGGCTAATTTCTTTTTCAAATTTTATAGAGATTTATTTGAAGAGGATGCTGACAATCAGCAACGCGAGGAGCCAAATGCAGAAGAGCCATCTATTACTGAGCAAGAAGAAACAGAAGTTGTTCAATCACTAGAAAAACCTGTGCCAGAAATACCAGAGGGGCATGAACAGCAGTCAGAAGATAAATCATCACAGGAAGAATTTAATGATGACAATGTTGTTGTCGTTAATATCGAACCTATAAGTGATACTCGTAATGTGGTAACATCATTTGATGTTGTAGACGAACGAGTTGTTGAATTATCAAATGGTAATTCAACCCTTCAGGTAAGTATGCAGGAGAATTAAAGTGAGTTTTGAAAAGAAATTAAAAAGCTGAATTTGATTGAATTACAAGAATGGGAGATTCCATAATCACTTCCTTTCATCGTAAATATTTTTGGTGGTGCAGATTACTAAAATTTGATATTTTATGATGTTTTTGGGTAAACAAATTTGTTTTAAATTGCTTTTCAAAAATCTCCTCAGGTATTAGAGAGAAAAATTATTTAAATTATTTTTATAAAATAGTCTAAATTTGCTGCTCTATGTGATGAAAAATGAACAAGAAACATTAACATGAAGGTAGAGCGTAAGAAGAAGCTACAATAGATCATGATATTTATGTTATGGATGAAAGCTTTTATTTTTATACAAGCAATATTTTACATAACTTGTATGTGAGTTTAAAGCAAATGCATACAAGAAACTTGTTGTCGGAGAATATCTTTGCAAAAGATAAGTCTTAACCAAGGTTAGAATAATACAAGTTGATAAATAGGTGCACTTTCATACAATGTTTTTGATGTTGCTTTTGGTGAAATATGTGAGAAAAGCCAATTTCTTAATGAAAAATTTTGGATTCATTCAATTTTTTTATACTGCTTTTCAAACTCTGCTGAACAATTTTTCGCTAATATATGCATCTATCAGCTTGTTTTATTTTGGACTTTATTATAAAAAATAATTTGTATTTTTTAATCAATAAACAATATAATGAAAACTTGCTTTGTATTGCACTGCTTTATACAAAAATGAAAATTATGAGAAAATTTAATGGATTTTTAAATCACCTTTTAAGGCTGATAAAGTCTGGATTTGTGGATATTAAAAAATTTACTGGAAGTTTTGAGAACAAATTGTATGTATAAAATTTTAAATTTAATAACGAATTTTTTAGCTTTCATATTTTGCTAGTAACCATCGTTTGTTTTACTGTTTGTTTGAAAGGAATTTGATGAGGAAATTGAAGAACAGAAAAGCTTGACTTTAATCTAAAAATACAATTTGTCAAATCCTTCCAGTAGTGGTGGAAAAAAGGGGCTAAGTTCTAAAACAGGTCCATTGCCCAATCTTGGTCTGGAAGTGTTGTTCTTGTGAATTTCTTAACTTTAAAAATTGCTCAAACTTTGTTAGTAATATGAAGATACCCTCATTTGCTTAGAAATAAGCTTGGGAAAATCTGGCTCCACGTTCTTGTCTCATTACATCTGAACTAAAATTTTATGTCTAGTCATTGTGTACCAAAAGCGTTGTTTCTCATATTTTACTAAAAAGTTCTTTCAATAATTATTTATCCAAAAATTGTTTTCTTCTAAAATTTGTCAAATCCTTAAAATAATCAAATAAATATGTAAGAAAATGATTAAAAATTAGATTGAAGGCAGGGACACAGTTTTGGCGTTGTAAAGTTTTTTTTATATTCTTTGTAATTTAAAAGTTTATAATTTCTTTTATATCATTATCTGTGGAAAAATTTGTTTTCATATTCTGGGCTTAAATTTATGTCATTCATTTTGAACCCGAGATTCTTATCTGTCATTGAATAACCAACATTTTTTTTCCTAATGCACCAAAATTCTATTTTTTTGATGTATTCCTAAACTTCATGTCTGTCATTGTGTAGCCAAAATTAATTTCCCATTGCAGACTAAAAAGTCTTGTTTATCATTGTGTACCCATAATTCCTTTTTACCATTGTTTATTCAAAATTCAGCTTTGTTGCTCTGTAGCCAAAGTTATATCTGTCATTGCGTAGCAATTATTTTTTTTCACAATTCTCTAAGACTTTCCCAATATTTTTTTTTTTTTCTATTATTGGAATTAGCATTATGTTATTATAAAATTGTATGATTAATGTGGTCTTTCTATGATAAAAGAAGTGATCTTTGGTCCAAGATTTGAAAACAAAAACTTTTTTCTTTGTGGGTTCACATTAAAGTGTTTACACGATTTTAACAATTAAGATTCAGTAATCTCAGATTTACTGTTACCCTAACAGTACAATAAGGGACGAAGGCTCCAAGATCTAGTCCTATATAAATTTCTAGGCCATAATTTTTTGAAATATGTAACTATCGTCTATGGGATCTCGACTTGAATTGTTTCAACATAATTTTGTAGTGGTTTCAAGAATTGTTTGTGAATTGTCTTTGGAAAATTTGCCTATTAAGATATTAGAATAATTTTTTTGAGTCGATGAGCAATTTTGCCAGTGAATTTCAGAAATTTAAGTAGAGAAATGATGGAATATCTCAGGGAAATATTGTAAAAGATTAGGGAATTTTTTCTCAGTGAGTGTTGGTAGCATTTATCTTATTAGTTATGGAATTTTTACCATGAAGCGAGCAAGGTTGGTTGTCTGGACTTGCGGCTAAAACATTGGTTTCAGAAACCTACAGGTGTGAGTTTGAACCCACCTTGAGACCGAATATTTTCTATACCATAAGCTCAAATAGGAGCTTTAAGTACATAAGGACCAAATTTGTGGGCTCTCCTGAAAATGTAACTTAAGCTGTTTGTCCCACGTTAACCACAAATATACAATTACAAGTGTGCATGTTATTATTACTAGAACTGTTCAACATTGGTCTGAGATTTCAAAAAGCAAAATGTTAATTTAGTGTGTGTCAAGTTGAGTTTCAGAATTCTTAAGGCATCTTGAAACATAATTTGGTCAATTTGATCAAAAAAACTTAGGTAGGATATGTTTTTTTTTGAAAATTGGTTTTTCTTTGAAAATTTACTGTTGTAGACTGTTTGTTAAATTCTGAATCAAAGAATATATAAAATATCAAATCGATGTGAGGTAAAAGAATTTTCTTGTACATCTGAAATGTGTTTAGAAATGTATGTTTGACTTCGTAGATTACACGTATTTTTAGAAATAGATTCAAATACAAATTAATTGAAAAATTATTACTAGAAATTTTAGAAATTTTTTTTTTTACTGCCATCATACTGATCATAAATTATTACCTGTGAACCGTACTCGTCTATCTTAATTGAATAATTATGATTGAGTTAGGAATAGTTAGCACTTAGATAATATCCAAATCGAGCGTCTTTTCTTATCTATCACCCGCATCACATCATTGTCTATAATTATCTTCTCTGCCACCAACATAGTCTTCATCCTTGATAATTTCTGCATCAATATGTGCCAAACCACAATTTTTTTTATTGCCTTAATTTTTTTTGCTAATTTATGTTTTACTATATTTGTTATTTTTATGAATGTTTTTATCTAACTTATCTAACTTATATATGCTCGTAGATTTGTCTTTTTTTATGCTTATTTTTTGTTTTATTATTCTAAAACAAATTTTTAAAATTTTTCTTGTTGTATCAACTTAAGTTCTTTGATTTGTTTGTATGATTTATTGTTCAGTTCCTAAACATGATATTAATTCATCTAATTTTGATAATTTTTGTTCTAAAATGAATTGTATTAAAAAGAGCGCATTATTTAAATATAAGCTAATAAATGAAAATGGTCGATTGATTTTCAGAAAAAAGTTTCTAAATTTAACGCAGCACGGGATAAAATGTTAATTTCTGAAATAATATAAACATTTCTATAAAAAACAGTAAAATTGACAATTTATTTAACCTTAACAATAACTGATCATATTCTTACAAATTAAACATTAATATTAAAAAATATCCAAAATATCAAAAAAGCTAATATTAATATTACTAAATACTAAGTTTATTATTAATAAACTTCAATCCAGATTTTTTGGTAATTATTCCACATCATCCTATTGTATTGTTTTTTTACTGATATTTTATTTTAATTTTTTTTACCATCATTATATCAATATCTCTAGGAAAATAAATTTTTTTAGTCATTACTATACATACAGAATTTTATTCTGTAATACCAATTGAATTGATTCTATTCTAAAAACTAATTCACACAATAGACCATATTACTAAAAAAAAATATATATTTTTTAATTTCACAAACATCTTTTCTTGATTTACATCCTGTTTATTTACATCCTATCCAATCAAACTGATAGTTTTTTAAATGTATTCAATTCTGTGTCGGTTGCTTCTGCATTTCAATGGCACGTCAGGTGCTCCATATGATTTATATTTATACACTCATGATACCTTTCTTCTATTCCAGGATAAGAGCACAAAAGAAAACAAAGAATCAAGAGTTAGCCGACCTTTTGCATTGTTAGTTTGTTGATAATAAACTCAGGATCAATTTCAGTGAAGATAAAACTAAATAAATTTTGATAACATGCATTATTTACATGTTTAATATTTTAAAAGTTAATATAAAAGGACAAGGTTGATAAGATAGTAAGGCACCAAACACAATGTAAAGAATTGCAATGTGAAGATATAATTTGAAACTGATTTACTTTATAATGGTAATATATACCCTTCTGAATCTACAATGCATACAAGAGGGTTGTTTTGCTGTCCCTGCTATGATTAATTCTATACTGGCTTTTATTTAATGGCTACAAAAAGAAAATATAATGAATTCACTTATATAAGATTATAAGTGAGATTTTTCCTTAAATAATGTCAAACAGAAAAGATATCATTCTATTTAGTATTAATGTCCTGCATTCCTTAAGCCTAGTCAATGTGTTGTTTGGTAAAAACTTAAAGATTTATCTGAAGATAAACAACAGGAACAGATGTGTAGTTGGTTAAGCCTTTGCTGTACAATAAGGATTTAACAATAGTGTATAATAAAGTAGTTATTTTATTGCGTTTTTGTTGAATATCAGGTTTGTTATTTGGTGGCTTTTGCCAACGCTCCATTAAACATCGTAATCTGCCCTAGAAACTACCTTAACATATCTATTACCTCTGCTTAAGTGAAGTTGCCATGCTGTTAATTTAATTTTTATAACCAATAAGTCTTTGGTCTGTTTGTATTAAAATGGGTCTCACAGCAGCATTAGTCCCAACCCAACACCATCAGTGTTGATTTATAGTAACATTTCAACAAATGGTAAAGTTTTCTCAAGTTTCTTTGGCTTAGTTATTTGTTGATTAATAACGTTAATACAAGAAACAACTTACCTTTTGTGAATTTAAGTCCAATAGTATAAAATTCTTTAAAAATTATTATGTTTGAAATTGTTTACATAGTAATGAACAAATTAGTTCGAATTGGCAAGGATATAATTAAAAACAATTGGTATGGTGTTGGAATCGGAATTGGCTTCGCTACAAGTCTGATAGCAGTTGGTGGAAATAATTATGCTGAGAATGGTCAGTTAAAAAAGAATGATTCTTGGTTAAAAAATTTGTACAAAGAGCAGGTTACTCACAGCAGTATAATGAGATTTGGTAGGGCTGCTAAGACGGTATGTTTGTATATTTTGATTTTCAAAATTGGCAATAATAAGAGAAAAACATATAGATTAAACACACAATTTTTTTTGTTTTATCTATGTTTCTATCTCTTTTATCTAATTTAATTCTATCTAATTTTCAGCTTGAATAATTAGTACTGCATGTTATTACTATAATAATTAAAATCAAAAGGCTCTAAACCTCTTTTCATACTTCTCATACACAACTGATATTAGCTTTTCTTTTGGGAATTTGAAACAGTGTTTCAGCCCATTATATATGTATATAAAAAAATAATTTAAACTGACTTTTTTTGCAAAGTTATTTGAAATATTGTTTTTTTTTTTTTTAGGTTATCTTAGTAATTGTTGATTACAAATACTCGCTCATGGGTATCGATGCTGAAACAATGGAATATTCCAAACTGAAGAAAGAGGTAAGTATTTCATTTATGCATAAATTTTCGAAATTGATACCTTCCTTGTCAGCAAATCAACATAAAATAATAATTAGCAAATAATATGAGGTATAATATGAAGTACAGCCCTTGGAATTAGTTATAAAGTTCAGAGGCAAAAAATTACTGTCAGTTTATTTATCTTTGGCAGCATTCTGAGTTTTGCTAAAAAATAATTTTCATGACGTGTGTGCTATGTCATACGCCTTCCTAAATATCTTGCGTACAATTTTTAATTATAATGTACAATTTTTTAAAGTGCTTATTTTCATGTCATTTTCTTTTTTTATTTTACAAAGGTATTTTACAGTATATTGTAATAGCTTTGGAAATAGTTTCACTATTTATTCCTGAGCAGAACAAGCTGGGGGACGTTCAAATGGTGAACCCCAAACACCAGTACTGAGCTACAATTCAAATGCTGCATTTCTGTCTTAACTTTTGCTTGTATGCTATGGCCGAATTATTTATTTTTTCATATGTTGCACACAATATTTTCATATATCAATATTTTCTTCATAACAATTTTCAATCAAACAATATTTTCTTCAAAACAATATTTAAGCCAACTAATTATTTTTTCAAGCTGTTTTAAAATTGTTTGAAGCAACAAGTATAATTTTTTATTGGAATAATATTCTCAGCAACATTTACAATATATTAAAGTTATCTCAGCATCTTCATTGCAATCTATAACTAATGCTGGGAATCCCCAACTTTCCACTGGTGTTTGTTTTTTGATGATGCAAATTTTTTTTTTTTATTATTCTTACTTTATTTCTTATATTTGATACGCACTTAATATTTTTAAGAATTCTTAAGAATTTTCTTGGACATATAACTCTTCGCTGCAGATATTTTATGATCTAGGCATAATTATTATTTTAAAGTTAATTTACTTTATTCTACAACAAATAATTTAAAAATTTTTTTTGTTTTATATTGGTTTAGTATATTTTCATGATACTTTTTGACTATGTATTTAGTTACCAGTATTTAAATAAAGATATTTGTTTTCACTTGATATTGAAATATGCCACAAACATAACAGACAGATGCAAAACAATCTCTTTTAAATGGGGTAGGCTACTAAAAAGAAAATTTATAGTATTTATCATTCCATTTGATTTTCTAAATTTTAATACGAAAAATAATTTTTTTTTCGTGATTTTTTGGGCAAATTTACACGGCTTTGGATCGTACCAATAAAATAACCAATAAAATCGTGGCAATAAAAATAAAATAGACTAAGAATCAATATTTTGCAGTTTTAAACCTTTTAAGTAGTTAAATGTCCTGAGATAAAAAAAATTGTGAATATTTTGTTGTTTTGAAGCATTGAGTACTTATTTTTATCGGTCTAGATTTAGGCCCGATTGGTGACATTATGGACCTGAAAAAAAAAATTGATTTTTATAAATATTTTTTTTATCTCAGAACTTAAAGCTTATTAAAATAAACATCTTCTAAAATTTTAGGTCAGTTGGACAAATACAGTTCCTGCAATCTTAGCCAGAAAATGAAAATTTATAAACAGAGAAAAAGGCAAATGAAGTTTTATATATCAAATAAAAAAATATTAACATTGAAAAACAGATTAAAATCCCCCCTTTTCATATACTGTTCCCCCTTTATCATTGTGTTTATCATCAAACCCTTTCCTAGTTACTCTAAGCTTTTTTCTTTGTTTTTAAATTTTTCAGATGATTTTTCATCCATTAGCTTAACACGCTGCACATCAGTCTTTTTGATATCGGAATTTTTAAAATGTCTTGGAATAATTCCTGTACTGTGAAAACCATCTATTAAACCAGATCCACCGTCATTGAACTGTATTACAGCAGATGCAACACTAATTTCAAGTGTTGACCTTCCTACGTACACACTTTTGGAGCATTTTGTCCAAATTACATTATTGAGTGATTCGTTTGCATTCTGCATTTCCCCATCAAGACAACTTTTCAGCACCTAGATCCTTGTGAAAAAATAGACTTAATTATTTAACTGACTGCTTCTGGAATTTTTATACTGTTTTTACAAGTGAAAGTTCGATTAATTTTGTCCGTTTGAAATTTACACCATGAACCATAGTGCGGAGACAATTTTTATGGCGTTTTTTGTCATACTCGTTTTCCGCACAGTGATGAACTAATCCTGTTATCGTTTTCTTCATACCTTACAAGTTCCCTTTGTTTGTCGTATACACATACCATAATAATTTTGTAGTATATTTAGCACATTATCTGTCATCCTTCCTTTTCCGGTAAGTCTTTTGCCGTCTTTTAGTAGTTTTCTTTTTTATGATACTTTAAAAGAGCGCAACCGTGATCCAACTCTCTTTTGTACATCACCAACACATTTGCTTTTTTCAATTTTATACCCTGGGTAAACATTCTCACTTACAATTTCTTGATAAAACTTACTGTTACCATCACTACGTTATTTTGTATAACGTAATTTATTAATAACTGTCGAATGTCTAAACATTTTTAGAGCCTCGGAAGCTTCCATTGCACCTGCACTACCTGTGTGATTAATCAGACAAATATGAGATTCTACCCAGTCATTGTATCCTGGTAAATCCATGTTTCTCTGCCAAAACTGGCAACTTTTACAATCCTTTTCAAGAATTAGCGTGTCTGCACACTTGCTGTCACTTATGGCTGTAGCAACACCGTTGAGCGAGGAAAACCCACGTTGCTGCCACGTTCCATCAACACTGAAAAAAATTTTTTATATCAGGGTCTCCGATAGTCGACTTACTTGTATATTCTGCTTGTTCAGCTGCTTGCTTCATTGAATCTTGGGCAACTTTGATGTAAAAATAATGCATTTTAGAGACAATGTCATTGTATGCTTTTTTTTGTATTGGCGGTGGACAGTTTATTATGTTGCAAAAAGTATGCATTGCAGCATAACCTTTCTTGATTTCTCTAAAAGCTACGTACATCTTCATATTATTGTCAAATGATTTCATGCCACGATTATCGCCATCACTACTAAGGTGTTTATTTAGAGGTAAAAAATTTATTCTCCCATTGACATTTTTTGTAGTACAGGAGAAAATAAGTTGATGCAAAAAGACTTTCTTTGCTAACAAATTAATAATTATTTCTTTGATGAACGGCATTCTGGACATGGACCAACAGGAACTCAGTCCATCAGAATTAAATATAATGTGACATTCAAGATTTTGCATGTCACTATCTTGACTGATACTAGCAGCATCAGTGGACAGGTTTACCTTTTTAGCAGAAGATGATAATGGTGTAGTAGATAAAGTATTTGTTGGAGGCAGTGAATTATTAGAACTTGAATTATTATCAAGCTTTTTAGCAGAAGACAATGGTTTAGTTGATAAAGTACTTGTTGGAGGCAGTCAATTATTGGAACTTAAATTGTTATGAGACAAGTGACTTCTATATGCTAGTAATCTATAACATTTTTTGCATCTGAATTTATTTCTTTAATCTGCAAAACCCATTTTTAATATTTTACACTTTTAAAAACATATAACATATAATATAATAAAGATAATCAGCAACAGTGTTCAACCAAACTATGGCATTTAGAACGCTGGAAAACTTATAAATAATAAGCTTGCGTTTAAATTGTTCTAAAAATGTCCTATTTTCTAACCTCAGTAAGCCATTGCTATGCGTGTTACCAGGGGAAAGAAAATTTACCCTGCTGAAATAAAGCTGTTTTTCAAGTTTTTAAATATTTTTTTGCATATCGATATATACATTTTTGGAAACTACAATAATTAAGGTTTAAAATTATGCAGCATTTGAAAATAGATTTTTTTCAAATTTTGTTAGAAGTCTAACCCCTTGATAATTTATAATTGGTTTAGAACAAAAAAAAAATTAAAAGTAAAAAAAGTTATGCTTTTTTACCGGTTTATTTGCTGAATGAGATTTCTTGTCTTTTTGTTTTAATAAAAAAATTTCTGTTATTCATTAAGTTGTTTTGAAAATAATTTTGTTAATTTAATTTAATTTTTCTTTTTTGTGCCAACTTATGAAAATTTAAAAAAGTAAAACTTCCGTAATACGACTGTAATAATAATAATAATAATAATACGCCTTTTGTATATTATCACTGTAATAAAATTGATCAAAGTTACCTTAAAGTAAAGATTTTTAAATTAATAAAGTGCAGAATTGAAGAATGTGATGCCTTGAATCATGCTTTTTTTTTTTTTTTTTTTTTTTTTTTTTTTTTTTTTTTTTTTTTTTGGTATATTAGAATTCCTTTAAATTTTTTAGCTTCCTATGAAGTTATTGAGGTATAAAAAGCATTATGACACATAGTTGGGTGCATATATAACTACTTTCAGCTGCATGATAAGTTAACCCATGATCTTGAATCTCCAGGTTGACATCCGACAGGGGATAAAAATCATGGTGTCAATAAAAACACCTAGTTCATTGATCTGTAAAGCAGGGTGGTAGACAGGAAGGGCATTCGGCCCATTAAAATCATGCCAAACTCATATGATGGTACAACTTTCTCATCAGGATAGATTGTTTTGGAAGAGTGCCATAAATAACCCCGTCTAACCTATGCTAGCATGAGAAATGGACGTAAAACTGTATAAGAAGAAGAATAAATTGTAAAAACATATTCAGTAACCTAAGGTGTTCCCAATATTATTAATCAATATAATTGATGGGGTTAGTATTAAAAAATTTGGGTAATTTTTCTGGTGAGGGTAGTTGATAAAATTTTGATGAATTAAATTTTATCATTATTTTGGGCACTTTTGTTTTCATGACATGGCAGATTGGTTATATCATTTTAAAAGATTGGGTTGAGACAACTAGAAAAAGGGATAATTTTTAGATTTCTAAAAACAGTGATAAAATAAAGAACAATTATAAATTTTATTGTATATAATTTTGCTATAAAACATTATTATTACGTATAATGATACAAGAAAGATGAAAAGTGGAGAAGCGAGATTTTTTACGACGAATAAACATTTAAAAAAATATTTAACAGGAAAATTTAATTTTAAAATTTAAAAAATTTTGAGAGTTGAAACTTTTTTTACTTGGTTTGTTGGAATCAACTAATCATAAAGGGCTGACTTTATTGCCTTGTGATTTTACTTTTTAATGTTATATTTATCATTAAATTTTATAGTGTCACCAAAGATCTGCAGTGAGATTTCGAAATCTTTGTTCTTTAAATGGAGGTGTTTTTATGAAGATTGGGCAACATATTGGCTCTCTGGATTTTCTTTTTCCAGAAGAGTACACTGAAACATTAAAGTGTTTCCAGCATCAGGGTCCTGTTAGTAACATAGATGATGTAAGGTTTGTAATTGAGTCAGAAATGAAACAAACTCTTGAGGATATGTTTGATCAGTTTGTAGAAGTGCCAATTGGATCTGCTTCTCTAGCTCAGGTTAGTTTAGAATAACTTTTTTTTTTTTTACATCTGTTTTCAATAAATGAAAATAGATGTGAAATTTCTTTTTGAACTCACATTATTTAAGCACTTGAATGAGTCACGTTTGGTATGACATGTGTAGTACTTATTTACGTAAAGGTGTTAAAATGAGTGTTGTCAGAAAAACATTAAGTCTTTTAAACTGGTAGATATAAGCATATATTTTTTGGGTTTGAAATATTTCCATGATTCCAATACTACTTTATCTGGTAAAAAGCTGCAGAATTAGATTTCTAGACCAGGTGTTATTTTCTATAAATTATTTGCTTTTTTGATAATAAAATAAGTACTTATGTATGTGTGAAGATATGACATCACAGCCTCTTCTCAACATGTATGTCTTATTATGTCAAATGTAAATCGAGGTCAAAATATGACAAAAATTTAATTATTATTTTATAACTGGTTGGTCAGAAATTTTTGTTGTTCTGCGACTGTTTTGTAAATTGAAGTATTTTTATAGCATCTAAAAAAATGGTTTAGTGATGGTATTTTACAATGTTAAAAAGAGTTTAATTTTTTTTAAAACTGATCATTGTTTTAAACGCATATCTCAAAAAATCCAATTTGCACAAGGATTCTAATGTCTTAGAATATCCTTGTAATTTCTTGTTATTTTCCAGTCTTCTCTGCAATGAAGATTTTTAATAAATGTTTTTTTGTTGTTTAACAATGTTTTTTGGTGTTGTTTTATAAGTAATAAATAAGATAATATAATCTGTATTTTTTTTAGTGACATGGTGACAGGTTTTTAAGGAACTCTTCTTTAATTGTTAAAGTTTTCACCAATTAGTAATGTTAAAAAGTCTTCAATTAAGAGTTTTCATAATCCAACTTTATCCCATATCCTAATGCATAACGCTTGTAATCAAATGTAGAGATTTTGTTTTGTCATTGATATTTTACTACTCTAGCTAATTTTTATTTTCTATTATATTTTATAATCTACATTTTTGTTTTCAGTAGACAAGCTGATGATCTGTGATCTTGATGATGCTTACTAAAATCTATATAATTTCTATATTTCTATATCTATATTTTAGAATTTCTATATTTTTCTATATTTTTTTCAAATAGCTTTAAATAACTTTCGGTGTCTTTGAAGAGACACATTGATTTTTTGCCAGCATTATACGTAATATATTGTTTTTTGGTTGTAACTGCTGTCAAATGCTAAACACTTCATATATTTAACAAGTGTGACAACTTTTTAATCTAATTTAGTACAACTTTTTTATTTGGCGTTGCATCTGCATCTTTTATAATTAAAATTGCGTTATGAGCTTTTAAGAATGATCCAAACACTGCACATAAATTATTGGAGGTTTCAGATTTTATCTGGCATTATTTCTATTCAGCAAAATTACACATTTCCATTACACTTTTGATTTTTAGCCCGATAAAATATCCAAATCAAAAATAGATATTGCAATATCTATATGGCCTACTGCTCAAATAGTTTTACGTCTAAAGCTATTCCTTTACTAGCAATTATAGAAGTTTTGAGATCGAAATTGGATGGATAGGACTTTCTATCCAAAACTTTGGTTCGAAGAAAGTTTGACTTTACCTTGTGGAAATTATAGATTACCTCATGATAAGAAATTTTCTGGTTTAAAATTAATAAAATGTAATCTCATATTTAATGGCTATAAACTTACTTTATTCTTGGATATTGAAAAGGACTTGGAACTAAAAAGTCATGTTTTTTCTTAAGCATGCACGGTCATTTCTTTATTTTTAATAAAAATGTTCATGTATTTTCTTTTCTCTATCCAATTATAATTATGCATAATCCTGTTCTTTAAGACTAAATGCTCTTGTTTTGATTGGTGACATTTTAAATCTGTGTTTGTTACACTGTTTGGGTTTTTGGCAGCAAAAATAATTTAAGATTAGACTATACGTTCCTATATCAGACTATATTTTGTATTGAACTCAAGGCATGTTTTCTTTAGAAGAATTTACAATATTTTAGGATATGATCAGAAATATTGGAAAACTTTTTGTCTATTTTGTTTGTAAAAAGTATCTAAAATTAAAAGACTTACCGCTTTATTCGGGGGGTGTAAAGATATAATTTATACTAACCTGATATTTTGAGTTAGTGAGTTAGTGAATTGATTTGATGCATCATTTCAAAGGAGTTTATTTGTTTATTATTTAATTTGAGTTTGACATGAAAAAATATTTGACAGTGATCTTGGGTAGATTTATTTAATCAAAATAATTTCCTCATAACATCCCTTTCTGTTTTTATTGTTTAGTGTTTATTTTTACAGGTTAATTATTTTTCACACATATTGTCTATTTTCTGATTAAAGATTTTCCTAGTTAATAGTAATGAAAGAATTCTGGAGTGATTATAGTTAAAGTAAAACAAAAATTACAAAAATATTGCTTCGGGACATAGCAAATAATGGTTTTGTGTGGTGATTGGTCTTGGGTGGCAAGTTTCCGAGTGTGCTACCTCATGATAAAACCGCCTAATTAATATATTTCTGTAAGGAGTTTGTCTTTAATAAGGACATCTATAATTTTGCTTGAATACTCCATCAAATGATTTGACTTGTTTGCTACAAATGTGAGCATACCAAGACTTACAGTAAACATACCAAGACTTACAGTAAACACTAATCGTTTGATGCAAAGGCAGACCTTTACGAATCTGATGATGAGCATATTGGTATAGGTCATTCCGCTAGATAGAATAATATTTAGTATTATATTAGTATATTTAATATTTAGTACGAAGAAATTTCCTTTTGGGCAATAACCTCTCGGATTTTAATTGCTACCATAAAGATTCTGACCCAGGTAGCTGCTACCCATATAATTGCTAGATCAGCCAGTCAGCTTGATTTTAAGGTAAATGAGGTAAAAATAGAACAAACCTGTTTTTTGATTTTTCTGTGAATCTACTTTGAATCAGGACATGCACCGATTATTTGGTATTCACTATTTTTGTTTTTATTTTAATTAAAATTTAATTTTAAACAAATTCTTTAAATCTCATTTAACTATGATTTCATTTCTGATCGCAATTTAAATTTTCATTAGATCTTAAATAATTTTTATAGCTGAATTCCTGTAAATAGCTTTCATTAAATAATGTTTTAATTTGTATTTTTTCATAGTTAGAGTTTTAATAATAGGTATTTTTAATTTGTGTTCGTCCGCTTTAAAAGATGATTTAAGGAAATTTAGTAAGCAAATCTATCAAACCATCCAGGGGCTAGGCTAGAATATTTTTTTGGGTGGCGATAGGTCACAATTGTGAAATTGCACTCTAGTATTTCAGTTTATTTTTGATTTATGCCAGTCAGCAAAACGAATGAAACAAGAAATATCATCTGCTAACAATGAGCTGTATCGTATTCTTTTAAATACTGATAGCTATATACCTGATAATTTCAGATGTAAAAATTTTATTGTGATTGACATAAATTATAATTCAAAATTAAATTATTAAAAAACAGCCTAAATATCATAAATAAAACTCAGCAACTTATTAACAGGCAAAATACTTTTATAAAATATTTTTCTGTTCTGTTTAGGAAGATATTATAATATTCTAAACACATCTAGTACATGGCAGTGTTTTGAATAATTGAGACACAGAATGTCATACAATACCTAGAACATCCTTGATTGCAGGTCTGCTTAATATATTTTCCCATTGGCTGAGGAGGTAAAGAATTTCTACGCAAAATTTAATGGGGGAAAAAACTGCAGAAAAGAAGCTCTGGGATTTCTAATTTACTTAGAAATACAAAATGTTAGTAGAGCATAATTTAATTTCACAGCATTTTGCAAAACCATGAAAATTTCATTTTGCAGATCAAGATTTAAAAAATTAATTTCTTCACAAGAGCTTAAATTTCCTGAAAACTATGAAAACTCAGAATTTAATTCCTAAGTTAACAAGGAAAAATTTATTTTTTTGTATGAATAATTTATATTATTCAACATTCATAATTTTATTTTTTATAGAATATTCAAAGACAAAAGAGAAGGTATTTTTTTTTTTTTTTTTTTTTTTTCCCTTTTAAAATTTAGCTAAATTCTCAAAGGAAATAAAAATAATAGAAATTTTTGGTCACCGATTCTTGATAATTTTTGAAAAAATATAGATTATTATTATTATTATTCAGTCAGCCTTGCGCAATGAAATAAACGAATATAGATTGTTTTTATATAGTTATTTATAAACCTTGTTCTATGAAATGAAATAAACTAATCTAGATTATTTTTGTGTAGTTATTTATAAACCTTGTTCTATGAAATATAGTAAAAACATGCATAAATATTAAAAACATGATGTTGAGTGTTATAATTCATGATATCTTAATGATATCAAACTGAGTGATCAAAATTCTATTCATTACCACTTTCGCATATACCAAGAAGCCCAATAGTAAGGAACATAATAGATTTGATGGTGGTTTGAACAAGGAACTTTTGTAACGATATTAAATGAGTGAAATGTAGCTAACATGTTAGCCTTCGTATTTTCATTTTTATTTTACCAACTACCTCTTGATTCTACTGGCTTTCACACATGCATTATTTTTTAGCTCAGATTCTGGTAAATTTTTAAATTTAATCTCACTTAAGTCTCAACAAAAGATAGAGCATTAACTTAACTGTTGGAATTTTCAGATAATCATCGTCAAAAACCTTTTTATGAGGAATTTACGTTTGGTAAAAGTTCCATTTATTTATAGCTACTATCATTATAAGTGTACTCTGTTAAGTGTACACAAATTATGGTCCTAATTATCTGCTAGAAACTCTCAGTTTTTAAATACTTATACAAATCATCACCAGCTGGAACAGCTGCATTTTTCTCAAACATCAAAGTGTCTGGGTATGATGAACAAAATCCCAAGCAATGGTGCTATTGTAGCTCTTGGTCTTGTTGCTTGAATTAACTGCATGCCAAATCGATGCTACTTTTGTATCTACACATTTTCCAACAAATAATGTTTTTCAAAGAAATCTGAACAGTGGGCGTACAAATGGTGAACTCGGTCAATCTCTATGCTATATGAATCAGAAAAGTTGTCTTTATCTGTTTTATCTCTCTTTTAGACAAGTTTACAGCTGCTTCTACCAATTGGAGCTTTTGTAATTTTTTGTCTACATCTTTTGGTTTCCCATAGAAATTTCAAAGTATTGACATTGAACTTTGTCCATATGTAACAAGATCAGCCTTGCCAGTTTCACTAGAAATTATTATCTCTTCTGCACAGGAATACTCAATAAGTTAGTCGTTTATATACTTTCGGTCATAGGCTGCTTGACTACTACTTTTTAAAAGGGTATCCATTGTGTAAACTAAATCTGAAATAGTTGCTCCTTGTCATTTTTTTCAAAGAATTCACATATCCTTAGTAACTTATAAGCACTAATATTTTTATAGGTAACATTTTCTCCCTTTCTTTTTGCTTTGACATAAATTGAATTTATGAGCATGTCTGAAAAAGGAAAAGATATAAGAGAATTAGAGTAAATTTTATTTTATATTGTTGAATTTGAAGTTAATGAGTATTTCACAATAGTTATACAATAATAATAATAAGTATATAACATAATAATTATAATAATAATAATAATAATAAGTATATAATAATAATAATAATAAGTATATAACATAACAATTATAATAATTGATAAAATTTTTTGTTTACATAATTCTAAAAATGTTGTTGGTATGGATTTCTATGATATCCAAGTTATTGTATTGTAAGCTAAAATTACATATAATTTTATCCAGTTTTTCTTTCTCAAAATTCCTAGAGTAGATATAGTGCTTTTGAGTTTAGTTTGTTAGAGATTTAGAAAGTGAATATTGAAAATTATTCTATGGGAATGAAGTGAAAAAAGCATATATTGATTATTATACAAACGTTAATCCTTGTATATTGAATTAAAGATGTCATCTAAAAAATATAAAAGCGCATTTTTAAAGGAATGAAAAAAGGCTTGAAAGTTGAATTAAAATTGTATCAAAAGTGAACAATGATCAATCTCTCTTCGTTTTTTAATGTTTTTCAATTTGACCAGAAACAAAAAAATTTATATTTTCCTCTTATGTAAATTTTGTAGTTTGCCTAAAATTTCTTTGAAAATGTGTCCTTGGTGAGCCTTACAAAAAATATTTCATTAAGGTAGGTCCACATCTATCAAACATTGTCATTGTAAAATTAGGGAAATTTCAAAAGACTTTAAATGCTTAAAGCGCCAATGAAAATCTTGTTACATGGGCTTTTGAAAGAATTAAAAATTTTATAAATATGTTAAGATATCTTCTTGAGAAATTTAAGTTCTTATCCAAAATATCCCAAAATTTTCATAATACGTTTTGTAATAAGTATTCTAATCTATATTTGAAAAAATTTAAATCTTTGAATTTAATCATCACATAAATTAATCATATTTAAGTAGATTCATATCTCGGCTTGAAGTTTGATTCTTCATCTTTTTAACGTTTTAACAGTTTTATCTTCTTCTTTTTATCAAGTCTGTTATTTATTAAAATGAGATTTGAGTGTGGTTTCTCAAAAAGACAACAGATTTTTTATTTCTATTTAATATTAACAAGTGAGGTTTTACTTAATTGTTAGGATGATATCAACACATAAGATGTATTTTAACAATTTAGAAATTGGGGCTCAGGCTTAGAGAAACTGGGACTCATTTGAGAGTACAGGCTTTATTGACCTCAATCAAATCAGTAATAAGTTAGATGCCATAAACACAGCTAAAAAAATAATGACGGTAGATCCATATACTATGCTAGAGTTACTTTCTTTTCCTTGATACCCTATGCAGTGCCAGCAATTAAAACGATTTTCTGTGTCATATTTTATTTTTATTTCTTGAAGGCGCTCAAGATTGGCACCCCAAAATGCATTTCTCCAATCGGGTTCATCTTTTGATGCGTGGTTGTATCCAACACCTGTATCTTTGACATCTTTTCGAAGTCTCTCAATCATTCTTTCACCAAATGTGTTAACTTGCCAAATTGCTCTTCGCATGGCTGGATTAACGGCTGTTGCATCTTCTGGTACATCCTCCATAGCACCTCCCAAAACGTAGTTAAATGTAAAAAAGCCAATACGAGCAAGGTATTTTAACATACTTTTGGCTTTTGAAGGATTGTTTTCCACCCATTCTTTTGGTATGAGTCGATTCGCTATGTTAAAAGTAGGGCTACCTAGAGAGTTGAAACAACATTATTTTTCTATCAAAAATACTAAAATATAAAATAATAAAATATACTGTAATAACTTTTCTTCTATCATGAAAAATTATGAATTGTTTTTGCTGCTTAGTAAATGATGTAAATATGTAAAAAAGAGATTGCATGTCAAAGCAGTGTTTAGGAAATGATATCAAAATTTGAAAAATCGATCCTATAATATTGAACGGGAAGTTTAACCTATCTAATGGTCAAGACATAAATTTGTATACATTGCACTCATATGAACACCTATAATATCATTTCCTTTAGTCCTAACAATTGAATCTTTACACTCTGTGTCTGGATTATCATCCCCATAAGAAGTGTTGTTCATTCCAGTTCATACCTCTTCCATCCGGAGATGGAAGAGGTATAAACTGGTCTGCTAGAACAGGAGAGCTTAAATTCAAAAGTGGAAGTTTTTCTACTTCGTTGACTATTGAACCGAATCCTGCTCTTGCATCTCGATCACAAACTACCGTATGCAACTGCAGACCAGTATAAGGAGATCCATGGATGGGTGTTCATACTAATGAACAAGGGAGATCACTTTTAGTTACATAGAAACAGGAGAAAATGTGAAGTTAGAATTAGATTTTGAATACAATGAGAGAGAGAGACTAAACACTAGAACGTTTCCAAATGCTGCCTGTTTCAATTGTTTTGAACTTTATTGGAGAGATAGTATGATGGATACATTTAATTTTGACTATACCAAATTGTTTGGAAGAACAGTTTTTTACCCCAAACTGAGTTAATTTCTTAAGTCAGTCTTTCAGAACTAGTTATTTTTTCCGAAATAAAGAAATTGTTAGGCCTTGTTGTATTGATGGGAGTGGTACACTAGTTATCTTATATAGTTATCTAGTACACTTATACTCTGTAAAATAGATCAGTTTTTTCCTTTTTTTTCCTTTTTTCAAAGGTGTTTAGATTTTCACACTTAAATAAAAATGTGGACCTACTGTTTGATGTTAATAAGGAGTGATGATCATTTTATCAAGTCCGCAAGCTGCAACCATTTATTAAAATTTTTCATAGCAGCTTACAAATTGTTTTACCTTGGAGAAAGTCTCAGTTTTGATGATTATTTTGTACTGTTTAAAGGTAGATTGAGTCCTAAACAGTACATCCAATTTAAAAGAGTTAGATTTGACAAAAACTTTAGAACGCTGCTCATCTGATCACACTAGATTTTTTTTATATATTGCAGAAATATTGTTCAGACGTGTCAACAGAGGGTGTACTTTTTCTTTTTTTAAATCAACTGCTTTCTGCAAGGCAAAAAGCGAAATCATGAGATGAGGATAAAGCAAAAAGTTATAAAAATTGAGAAAGGATCAAATTGAAATAAAAGTTAAAGCATAATTTGACGATCAGTTAGAGTTCCACAAGTGAGTATATGGGAGGAAGCTTGATGAATTAATTTTTTGTGAAATTGAGGGACCTGTAACCTTAAAGGATGAGTAGCAGATATGAAAACTTGTGGTCTTTGAGAAAGTCTTAAGTGAATGTGTAACTTCTTTCAAATCATCGGAACAGTGTCTATGGAAATATTTATAGAACAGGACAATGAGGCTACATTTCTGCAATAGATTCTAACCAAACCAAAATCAGACTAGGTTAAACAACAAGCAAAGTTAGAAGAGAATGTGCCCTAAAGCAGTTTATAGAAAGAGGCTTGAAGCATTGGGCAATACTAACTATTTTTCATCATATTCAACAACAGTGCAAAGATGGTCTTCCAAATCAGCTGATATTTCAAAACATCAAAATCATTGCTTGTTTTCCCTAAGGATGAGTACAATGAAGTATCATCTGTAAATATAGTAAACTTAAAAAGAATACTATCAGTCAAATCATGAATGAAAATTTAAGAAAGTGTAGGTCCTAGAACAGAACCTTCAGGTAAACCAGAGTTTATAACCATTAAAAACATGCTGATGATCAGAAAACATAGTGAGCGACTCTAACTGACCAGTAGCACAACCGATAATTAATCAATACACTTCTTAAACAATTTGCAGAAATTCTGAGAGTTCATAAGAGCACTTCCATAGTACAAATACAGGAATTTCATCAGGGTAGTAGCTTTACGATGATCAAGTTCAGCAATAAAAGTTTTTACAATTTTGGTTTTTATGTTGGGATAAATCAAGTTAGTGACAGTTTGGTGGAAATTCAGGCAATATGTGTCCAGAATAATTGAGAATGGAGTAGCTGAGTAGCTTAGCAAATATTTCGGCTTTATTTTTAACAAAGGTAGCAACCTCAAGTCCATTAAATAATGGAGAGATCAAAGTCTTACCTGTATTTCAAAAACTCCTATAGATGCGCCAGATGTCTTAAGATTCTATAAGTTAAGTGACCAGACTCTCATGGACCTAGTTTTGGTAATAACGTTTAGCCTCCTCAATGACTTTTACAGCCATTATTGGCTCTGGTAAGAAGCTGAAAATAATGGTATACTGAATATTTTATAAGATATACCAAAACAACGAAAATTTTCTTTCAACATTCGATGATATATTCACAACATTTTTGCCTCATCAGTTGTTACATCAACAAGAATCAGATTCCTTATAACAGTAATAACCACCTGGCTGGACGACGCTTCCATTTGTAAAATTGGCTGCAAGAACTGCCACAGACCAAAGGCCTTTCAAAAATTGTTGTGTTATCTTTTGCAATGTGGTATGAATGACTAATGGAAAATCTTTTTCTTTTGACTATCTAAGCTCAGTCTTAACTAAAAAAAAGTGTTTTGAGATTTTCCATACCATGGTTAATTATGCTAGAGATGATTAACTATGGTTATATCCAAAAAGAATTCTATCAATGTGAAAATTTTTCATCAAACGTCTGTTTCCTAATCATTGTCTCCTCCAAAAACTTTTTTAGGTTTCAAGTTTTAGTATGTTTGAGAATACGAAGTTTGGCTCAATTTCAATTTTGCCTGTTAGAAATGATTATTAAATAAAAAATAAAAAAATTTTGAAAAAGAAAAAAAAAACCTGCATTAAATTTCTTTAATTTTACGTACTGTTTGTTCTATAGGCTATAAAATAATTAAAAAAAAAAAAAAAAAACCTGTTTCATCAGTAGATGCATTTTCACGACCCCTTGAATCGAAATAGCTGTCATATGTTTTAATATCGAATACAACAGCTTCTTTATGGGTTAAGCTGTTCTTCCATGTGTATACATCATTCAAAAATGTTTCTTCAGCATCTTTAAGTGATCCTGAAAATATTTTTTGTAGATGAAATTATTTTATTTAAAAACTTTGGCTAATTAAATGAAATTAAGGAAATTTTAGTTATAAGAAGCACAATGCTGATGTAAACTTAAAAATTTAACTATAATGGTAGCTATATAAAGTTTACTAGGTTTTTATTCAAAATAAAGATATACTTCATACGTTGCTGGGAAAGACATTTAATACAGGTTTACATGATTGAAAATTTGAATTTAGGAACTTTTTTTTTTTCTCACCATAATTCTTTCCTAGTATTCTTTTTTTGTTTTTATCTCGTGAATTGAAACTGATTGGTTTTCTGAGTTAATGAAGATTTGATGGAAATGAAAATTATGAATTTTTTCAGTTTTAGAGATTAATTATTTCTCATTATTTGGAAAACACTAATTCTGCCATTCTGTACCAACCCAATATTCTTTCCAATTATAATATTTGATAAAAAAGAGGATTTTACAAATTTACAATTTTAGAATATTCAAAACCTAGTGAAATTTCACTCAAACCATGGATATTTTTCAAAAAAATTTTCAAAAAATAAGTATTTATTCACTATCAATAAAAAATTTTCAAAATAAGTGTTAAGAACGTCGTTTAAAAAAAAAAAAAAAAAAAAGTTTACTGCATACCACAATATTTTAAACAACAGGTATTGATAGCAGGGATAAGCACAAGAAAAGCCAAGGCCTTATTT
>JAUZNK010009426.1:0-24254 GCA_035046665.1 Euphysa ruthae
ATATATTAAAAATCTATATAGCTTATTTTCACAAAACAGAATCTAAAATTTCCTCAAGATTGTTTGTTGATGATACCAATTTATTCATGTTGATACAAAAAACATTGTTTGGCATCATAAACAATAAATTAAAAAATAAGTTAATAAATTTTTAAGGTATGACTTAAATAAAGTTTTCTCTAAATTGCGATAAAACAAGCTTTACTATTTTTAATAATTCTAAGACTGATGTGAGATAATATTGAGATTAAACACAAACAATTTAGAAAATTTCCAGGCGTAGTAATATGTGAAAATCTTTCTTGGAAAAAATCAGATAAGTTTTATCAATCTATGTGATTGGTGTTTTGTATCAATCAAGATGTTTTCTAGACTATATTTCCAGCAAAAATCTTTCCTTTAGTCTTTCTCATCTTGTTTATATAATATTGGTAAAACTCACAAAATCAAATTCAAGCGATTACAAAACATAAGGAAATAAGATGATGCAACTTTGGTTATGAAATGTATAAAAGTACTTGATGTAAAAAACTAAACTTATTTCAAACTTATGTAAATATGAAAGTAATCTTTTGCACAAAATAAAACCTTTTTATATAGATTTTATATAGAATACTAGGTATTTGAACATAATATATTTTTTTTTTGACTTTTTGATTATGTTTAAGAGCTTATAGAATATCTTTCAGTATTCAACTTTTAAAAACTGAAATGTATCACCACTTAAAATAAGGACTAAATTTTATCCTCTCTGTCTCAAGTTACAACATTCATAAGATTAACAGAAGCAAGGGATCCTCAGAAAATACTTAAAATTTTTGATTTTTTTCAAGAAATTATTTTCCAATCCTGCTGAAATTTTATTTATCGTTCGAAAATCATATCGGAAATTTTATTTATCGTTCGAATGTGATATCGGGAGTTCTTCTTTTGGGAACTTTGTGAAAATGTACTGGTCATTTTGAAAATTTTATTGGGTGTTTCAATTAAGATCCTAAATGCTTCAAATTTTTTCTTTAATGTTTCTTAAGAAATCATGCTGCAATTCTGTTGAAATTTCATAAATTTTAAATGTTTTTATTATCTAATATTCTCTGTTGTGGGCCTAGGACATGTAAATTTTGTGTGAATGGCATTTTATATTGAAAGTTCTTTTGATTATTATTAAGGTGTGTTCCAGAAGCTTATTATTCACTAAGTGCTTTTTCTTTTAAATCATCGAAATTCACTCTTCATTTCTTATACCATTTTGATCAGTAAAATGTAGGAAGTTGCTTGATTCTTATACTTAGAAATTATAAATTATAAAGAAATAGTAGCTGCTTACGCTTTTTAGATCTTTTTGGTCATTCTAATATTAGCCATATAGACAACAAGATAATGTGATATTTTGTACAGTCTGATAAGCCTTGGCAAAGGAATAAATTTTTCTATAGATTTGGTTTTGATCATCGCTAGGTGGAGGCAAATAATCTATGTTATTATTTTTTGCTGTTAATTTGTGAGATGTAGCTTTTTTTTTTGTGAAAAAGGGACAAGTTTAGGCAGTTTTGTTTTGTTTTGTTTGAATAATTTACGATTTATAAATTTTTACTGCTTATATTTTCATATTTACTTTTAATTATATTTCAGGATTTTATTTTGGACCAGGAAGGCCCTGCCCAGTAAAAAATTATTCTACGTGTAGATACAAAAAACGCTAAATTAGTTTGATTTAGATTTCAGTCTAAAGATAAGTTCAGATCTTTTAATTCATTAATTCTGTCATTCTGTATAATTATAATTTAGGTCACAGCTCTTCCTCCTTTTCCTAACCCACCTTTCATTTCTGAAAAACTTCTTGCCGGTGACGAAACCGAATTAGCAAAACTGCTTATGTCGTGGTATATGAAAGGTTACAAATCTGGCTATTATCAGGTGAGATTATTCATTGTCAGACTTGTGTTTTTGTAGTGAGGTAAAATTTTACTTAGCCTGTTGACTATTTTTGAAAGATGTTTTATTATTCCGTATTGTTTTAAACAGTGTAAATAGTGCAATTCAAATTTTTTATTTTGTATGTAAAGTGTTTTAAGTTATACCTTCATTTTGTTTGTTGAGTTAGCCTAGGTAAGCGAACTCCCACACATTAAAAAATCCTGAACCATAGGTAGAAATTTATGGTGGTGATGTGGAGTTGCTATGAAAATTGAGCTATTGCATATAGCTAATACAATTTCCAAATATACTATATGGCAAATTTTTTATATTTAAAGTTTACTGGGGAGTTATTTTGTTTATTAGAATATTATAAAAAATCACTATGGTGAATATATAATAAATATAATAAAAAAAAAAGGTTATATATATATTTATTTTAACTCATTTTTGTCACATCAGGGTATGCAGCCTGTTGAAGAAATTCCACCAATGATGGTGGATTCTGAATTAATGAGTAGTGATGATATTCAAAAAGATTTTCAAGAACGTTCCAAAGAGTTTAAACTGTGAAGCTAACTTAGACACAGGAACTATACAAAGTTCTTTGGTATCTGCTAAACCCATTGCCTCCATTGCTTTGGTTGAGTTATCAGTGGTTTTGTCAATACAGCCTACCAGATTCACCATCTAAAAGAGAAAATTGCTACAAACATTAGAAAAGAAACTCTATTTCATTTTTTATGCATTTCACAGGAGCCATTTAACTTTATCATCATTTTTTAAAAGATATGGAAATATTGAATAAAGTAGATAAAAATTAAATGGTAATTTGTTGACAACAATCATATTTTTTCTATATACACCTAAATTTTGTTATATGCATCTTCTTTATAATACCAAAAATGGTTTGGACTTTATTAGTTTTTGAACTCCTGGCAAAACTGACGGTGTCCAATGAATTCAGTCATGTCTATTCATGTTTGTTTGATCGCCTGTAATTCATTTTTCTCAGTGACCATTTATTAGTACTGCTTGGGATTTTTATGAAATCTTTTGGTTCTGTAGTGTAATTAGTTAGACTCTTCAAAAAGCTTTTCACGCATTTTTAAACATTTGAATTTAAAAAATTTTCCAATTAGTTAATAATTGTAACAGGCCTGTAATCGGGAGAATTCTCAAAATTTTGATTCTGCTTGTGTTCAAATTCATTTTGAGAGGTGATGAAAAAAAAATAATTTAAAATTTCTGGGATTCAAATGTTTATATGTATATCTTCTTCTAGAAGGGTTAAAAAAAGATTTTATAAACATCTTTGTCTTGTTAAACAAATAAAGGTTACTTTTGCACCATAGTCTATTATATATTTAGTGATTTCATGTTTTGTTTAAGGTTTGAATTTATAGTTAAAATGGTGATTGCAAGTTTACATGATTTAGCTGTAAATGCAATATTAGGGAGCATTTCTAAGATTGGTTGGAAAATATCATTCCGACCAAAGCCACTGCTGTGTGAGCTTGTATATAATTCTGTAACCCTATAAAATGTCAAAGCAATTTGGATTTTAATTAAAAACTGGCCGTTTGAAACATTTTCATCCTTTGACACTGATTTATCATCCCATGTAATTTTGATGATTCTTCAGCTTATAGAAAAACAACAGCTTGATTGTATCAAAGCATTTAATTTGTCAAACAAAAACTTTATGTCCATTGAAATTACTTATTAAAAGTATTATGGAAGACAAAGTTTCATACTGTAATTAAATTCAATAGAGTGTCAATAATCTAATGATAGATAATTAGCTTTTGTTTACCAAAAAATATTTTTAATAATTTTATTAATATCCATAAAGTTTGAAAATGTGTTATTCTTATTATTCTTTTTAAAGTTGTGATCATTCTTCAATCACTCTTTATATTTGCATGAAAGTTTTACTCTAACTGACTGTGAGTCAGTCATAAAACAATTTAAAATAAATTAAATATTTTTTATAGCTTACCTCATTCAAAGGCTATGTGCTCTATGCTTTGTTTAAGCATTATTTATAATTTATAATAAATATTAATATTTATAATAAGAAAACAAATATTATTGTTATATTTTTAGTTGAATTTTTACTAAAACTAAATTTCATATTGTTTAATACTGTAAAATTTGATCAATAAATTTTTCTTGTAATGAAGCTATAAAAGTGAATTTTATTTCTTTTAATTCATTTAGCTAGTATTAATTTAAAACTTTTTTTTTAGTTGAAGACTAAATAAAATTGAATAAAAAGAAAAATATCTTTTTTAATTGCAACCTTTTGTATTAAACCTTTTGTATTAAACCTTTTGTGTTCTTAAGAGCAATTTTGATTTTGTTAAGTAATTTCATAGCATTACAAAGTATTATTTATTCCTATGAATTTGATAGTAAACAAAAATCTTGATATTTTACTTCCACATTTAAGCATTTATCGTAAATAGACAAAATAACAAAATAAAAATTTATTGTTTGGCTTTTTGAATTTTACGGATGAAACAGACGAATGGAAGAAATATTTCAATAGATTGTTTAAAAATATTTGATTAATATTTGGCCAGATTAATCAAGAGTAATTTTGGCTCTATAGAATGCTTTGATTATTTTTTCCTAGTGTTTTACGCTTTAACCAATATTTTTTAATCTGATCATTAGCTATTTTTTAAAATGTAACTAGGCCTTATTAAAAGTGATATTTTAATGAAAAAATTCGGATGTTGTAACTATACTGTCAAAAATTCTATTCTTTCACTATATTGTTAATTGAATGTTTTAGATTTAAAATTTTTCATTTTTGTACCTTTTTTGTACATTTTTGAATTAAATTTCAGTATAAGTATAATTTTTATTTTTAACTCATTCTATAGAAGTATGCTTGTAAATAACAATGAGGAAAAAAGAAGTTACTCTAAAATACCTATTTTTAAATATATCATGCAAAATGATCTAGATAAGTTTAGTAAAGAAATTACGAAAGATCACACAGAAATAAATTATTGTTATAAATCATCTGGAGATACACCTTTAATTTTGGCTGCACGCTACCAACGTTATGCAATATTGCAGAAGTTGATTAGCCAAGGTGCTGAGTTAGAACATAGTAATGTTGATAAAAAACGTGCTGTACATGAAGCAGCCTCAAGTGGGTGTATGTTATGTCTGCAGTTACTTATCGATTGTGGTGCTCAAGTTGATGCATTAAAGCGAGGTGATTGGACTCCGTTAATGTTAGCTTGTATACAAGGACATTTAAATTCTGTGAAAGCACTAGTCATAGCTGGTGCTGATATTTTTCGGGTAAATAAAGATGGTTGGACGTGTTTTCATCTTGCATGTCGCGAAGGTTTTGTGGATATCCTTGATTATTTGTTTAATATAAATTCAGCTGTAATTGAAAACATCAGTAACAACGGAAGAACTCCTTTGCATACGTGTTCTATGCATGGGAAATATGAATCCGTCAGATTCCTGTTGAATAAATCATGTGAACCTGTTGTAAGAGACTCATGCGGAACAACACCATTAATGGATGCTATACGATTCGGATTTGTTGATATTGCTGGTTTACTCCTTGAAAGTGATGTATCTACACTTGAAATGACTGACAATCTTGGAAGGCATTGTCTTCATATTGCAGCCCATAGTGGACAGATTAATTCTGTAAAATATTTAATAGAACGTTGCAAAGTGGATATTAATATAAAAACTGAATTTGCAGAGCAAGGTATTGTTCATCTTGCATCTAAGGAAGGGCACATTGATCTTTTAAAACTCATTCTTTCTTGCGGTATTGATATAAATGAATTAGATAAAAATAACAGAACAGCGCTGCATCTTGCTGTGGCTGGAAATAAAATAAAAACTGTTTGTTTTCTTTTGAAATTAAATAACTGTGATACATCTTTGAAAGACAAAAATGGAAAACTAGCACAGGAATATGCTTTGAGTGACCAGATGAAGCAATTTTTTTTCTAAATATAATTTTATAAACTCTTCTTTTTTTTTTCCTTTTTTTAATTGGTGAATCTTAAGCTGATAATGGTTTATCAAGGTTAAGTTTTTCCATTCTAAGTTTGCTCTGCTTTCTAGTCTATTCCAATCAATGAACTGTTTAAGCCATAGAGAATTTCAAATTAGATTAGCTGAACATGTGAGCATCGTAAACGTCATGCAAGAAAATTTGTTAAATCTACATAGATCAAATATTTTATCTGCATTGGACTTGTGGCTAAATTACCATCCTTATTTTTTGATTGCAAAATAGGTATACCAAATATTTCATTTGGCATTCAGCACTAGATGTTTGTAGAAAGGTTTCTGGACTTATGGCAAAACCAAGGGATTCCTATAAAATCATTTATGTCTTTGCCTCCACCTTGTCACTTTTCTCAAAAATTATCCATTCATTTTTCTTAAAAGTGATAAGGCCATGATGGCAGGTCATCAGCAGTTTTGAATTTTTAAGAAAATTTTCATTTATGGTACTGAGCCCAGATATGTCCAAAAATATTTATTTTAGGTCTCAAAATTTCAAAATTAGTCCGTTACTTTTTTTTTTTTATATTTTTTTTATATTTTTTATATTTTTTATCTTTAGACCCATATGACTACCTGCTGAAAAAGCTCGTTCTGCAGACCCCAAAACATGTCAAATTTAGTTAAAAATTTATATTTGGTATTTTCCAAAAAATTTATTTTTTGATTCTGCTGATTTTTTTTTTTTTTTTTTTTGTGTTAATATTTGAAAATTTGAAAATGTTATTGGGTCCAATCCTTAAGATCTGAAACAAGTTATACTTCAGTTATTTTGATGGACCATCCACTAAAAATTCTTTTTTCGGCGTACCAAAGCTAGGTCATGTTAGACTTAAGAACAAGATTTTCGAGATTTTTAGACCTGGAAATTACTCCTTGATTTTTGGGATTTTGGGTATCATAAATAGTTCTTGTGTGAGGCATGCCCAAAATTTAGCATTTATAAATTTTTCTGAAAAAGGTGTGCTTCAATTTTATTGTGCCCAGTCCCCAGCTTCCAACAGATGATCATTTTAGGCTTATAAACAGAATCTTTGAAATTTTACTGAAAATTCTCATTCCTTAGGCTCAGAAGCAATGTCATTTTAGGTCTAAAAACCAAATTCATAAAATTTTCTGGGAATTTTTTCAATACTGTTTTGATTTAATCATTTATTTTCATACCATTCATTATAATAAAAATTTTGATAATTTTCGATAAGTAAATAAATTAAAAAAATTTTTTTTTACTTCTCGCAAAATTTATGACTATTTTTGGAGTTACTTTAGTTGTTACTAAAAATATAAATAGATGAATAAAATGAAATAGCTTAAGTCAGTCTTCTCTGTTGCTAAATTCCGTGATTAAAGTAATCTTTTAAATAAAAATACAAACAGTTTTATTCAAGTGACATAGATTTGTTTTCGAGCTTTAATTTAATTTAATATAATTTAGTAATTTTTCAAAATCAGTTTGTGTGATTTTTTAGAAGACCTGGAAGTTAAAAGAAGAAAATTGATTCTCTTTTGTACCTTTAAAACTAGATGGTTGCAATGAAAAATATCCATTGGTTACACTAAAACTTTTTACGTTCCTCCCTGATGAGTGGGGTACTAGTTAACTATCCATAGGTTATATTAAAACTTATTACGCCCCTCTCTGATGAGTGGAATACTAGATAAATATCCATTGGTTATATTAAAATTTGTCATGCCCCTCCCTGAGGAATGTGGTACTAGATCCATAGGTTATATTAACTTCTTTGTACCACTTCATTTTTCAATAGGTAGAACCTGGTGCCGCTGTATTTTTGCCTAATTTTCGTTTTCCATTAAAAATTCCATAAATGGCTAGCCGTAAAATATGAAGTAAAAAATTACCCGATTTTGGAAACTATAACATTACTTTTATCAAATAAAGCAAGAAAAAACAAAAATAAAATAAATACAAGACTTACCTTATGAAATCATATGTAAAAAAAAACAAACAATATTTTTTCGAATGACACTTTCCGTACCCTTTTTTCTGATAAAAAAGTGGTGCCATGTTAGTTTACAAATAATTTTTTTTTTATATTTGTCAAGTCTAATACCTAGTGCTTTCAAAAATATGGACCTGTTGAGTAATTTGAGCTACTGAACGTGTGAAGCATCATAATTTATTCAATCAGCTAAAGGTGGAATTGCAAATGATACTTCCTATTTTGAAGATAGACCTCATGACACACTAGTATTTTAAATTGTAAAGATTCATTAGCTAGTTATTTCAAATTCTTTTAAAAATATACTTACCATCGTAAACAGAAACATCAGATTTTGATGAAGTAGTGAAATCTGACTGTAAATTGTTGATAAACTGTTGAACGTCTTCCGCTCTTAGAAGTATGTGAATTTGTGATTTCATTTTCCAAGTAAATAAAAAGACAGAATATTTTTTTTATATAATTCTTATTTTCCTAACATACAGACTGGATTTAACATAACAGCTGAAAATTTCTGAAACATCTTTCATTTTAAAATCAAATTAAAAGAAGTTCTGTTACTTTATCTGGTCTTGCTTTTATTTTTAATAAGTAATAAGTTAAATTTTGATGTATCAAAACACGTATGGTTTACATCCTTCGGTCAGTGTCTTGGACGTATTGATGTACTGCCTTTGGCGTCTAAAGGTTAAAACTTATTATGCCCATTCCTGATGAATGAGGTACCAGGTATATATCCATAGGTATATTACAACTTATTACGCTTCTCCCTGATAAATATTATTTGGCAATACTTTAATGAATAAATCATTTTTCTATCCGTGATCATTATAATTATGAGATATTGTGTAGTAATTGTATGCATGTGTGTCCCACTGGTTCAAATGGAGTCCTAACAGATTAAAACTAAAGGAAAGCTAATCATTGCTTTTACTAAATAATTTTTGTTGAAATTTTATGAAATGATTATGGTGTGTATATAGCCTTTCACTAGAACAACAGTGACTATTCTCTTAGTAAAAGATTGGTATGCTTCGATTTGTTTCTCATATAGTTACTTGAATTGAACAAAATCATAAGCAAAATATGCCTAGGTTCGGACAAGATGGTATGGTGATACTGAACGTTGCTGAGAAAAATGATGCTGCTAAATGTTTATCACAGATAATGTCTAATGGTCACTCTAACAGGGTAATTATATATTGTTTTATATTCTTTAAAATTTTAAAAACACTAATAGAAGTATTTAATCAAAGCCCTTAAAAATTTTTCCTTTTTTTTAGCATCCAAATTAAAACTTAAAAAGATTATTTTTTTTAAAGATATTTTCTGGCACATCTATTTCAAAAAGGGGGAAGAAATGGAATAAAGGCAAGAAAAAGGAGTGTTGGAGAGATTGGGGGAGAGATTAGTAAATTTTATTAGCTCCGTTTTATCAAAATCATTGCATGGGATCTAAAAATTTTCAGTTACTGACTAGTCAGGTTTTTTTTGAAAAAGTTTTATTGAAATTTGAATAGATATAAAATTAGAGAATATATCAGAATGAAACTGGACTGAAAAATATGTAATGTCTTCAAATAGATTCTTTTCCATGCAAAATTTAGGTCAATATTCTTATTTTGCTGGTTACTTTTAAACAATTTTTTTTTTTTTTTTTTTTTTTTTTAGAGAGAAGGATTCTCAAAATTCAACAAGATATATGAATTTGATTACAACCTCTTCAATTGTGTATGTGATTTACCATAAATTTGTACATTTTACTAAAGATTTTGGCTTGTGATTTGAGTAATTCCATATCAACTGAGCAAGGATGTTTAACCATACATTTTCATCTTCCTTTATTATTGGACCATTGAAATAACTTAGTGATATAGAACATCTGACAAAGTTTGAAACCCTAATTCTAAACGTAACTTTGGATATTATAATTTTAAGAATAACCTGGTTTCCCGTTTGGGACCCGGTGTCCGCGTTAATTTGAATTCATTATTTTTTGAAATCATGAGTTTTTAATCAGATTTTTATGGGGAATTTAAATTAAACATTTGCAACTTCATACTTTCAGCATAAAGTTAATAATTACAAAAGTTGTTATCAAGCGACTTTTCGCACATGTTACAAAATGATAACAAATAAAATTTTATTTCCTGTAAAGTATATTTGCCAGATACTCTACAAAAAAATAGCACGTGATATGTACACTTTAGGAGATATTTAAGTTTTGGTCTTGATGAATAATATATATTTAACTGATCATCAACAATTAGATTTTACTGCTAACGTCACCATTTTTATGACAATTAGGCATAGGTAAACACAATTTTTTTTTTTTGCGACATCAACCCTTGGAACATTTACACCAGTTTGCTTTAAGAATATACTCTATCAGAATAACTAGGAAGAGATCTTCCCTTCAGGTTGTCACTGTGCTAAGCGTATGCTAAGGATATATTAGGATAATATTTACCCATAAGTGAAGGATATCCATGTTGAAACAAAACACACCATCCTTATAAAAAGAAAAGCGTGTAGTTTGAAGAAAATCTTGTTTAAAATAATGTTTTTTAAAGAAAATCTTGGTTGATTAAAATATTGTTTTGAACAAAATCTTCTTTGATTAAAATATTGTTTTTTAAAGAAAATCTTGGTTGGTTAGAATATAGTTTTGAAGAAATGTGTGCAATATTTGAAAATAAAAAAATTATTTTGGCGAAGCAGACAAGCAAAAGTTACGACTGAGAAATGCAGCATTTGAATTGCAGCTCAGTACTGGTGAATGGGGTTCACCATTTGAACTTCCGCCAATTTGTTCTGCTTAGGAATAAATAGTTAAACTATCTGAATCTACGCCATACACTGAAAAGTACTTTTATAAAAAAAGTTACATATATTAGAATTTTTAGACAGGTGCAATCATCATAAGCAATGTCCAAAGTACGCGATATCCAACGTACTTGGATGTTCTAGCTACACCATTGATCGCGTAACAGAACACCATAAATATCTTCTAGCATACATCTCATTGATAGTCCTGTGAACTAAAAATGTTCTTTGTTGCCCAAACATAGTGAACAACAGGTTTTTTAGGCTGTATATGTTGTTGAGTGATAACACTCGTGTTATTAACTTCACACAAGCTATTAACTACTCAGGAGGTTGTTTGCTTATGGCAAGGCCTGATTAAAATCCAGTGTTTGATATTTTAATCCAGTACTATATATGTATATTTATTATATATAAGACAGCTAAAAAGTAAAACATGAATTAACTTACTTACTATGTGCACCTATTAGCCAAATGTTGGTGGGTTATATAGCTAGTTAAGTTAGTATTGTCAGCTGGCATCAATATTTGGAGGCACAAAAGCAGCTCAAACATAATTAACAATGCATTTTTCCTGAAAATATGGCCAATAAAAAGATGTTGCTGGTTCATTAGGGTGCACAAATCTAACATTGAGGGTTTTCTCTTTTTAGTTCACATTTTCAACTATTTCAAACAACAATTCTTTGTAATAAGTGCAAACGTTTGGAGAAATATCATTTACCTCTGAATCTTCCAACTCAAATGTCATGTCATCTAATGCAGCCTTGCTAGTTCTTTTCGTTGCTAGTTTACATGTTTTTATAATTGTGAAATGGTTGAAAGAACGTGTACCTGGGATTGTGAATAAGCCATCATACCGATTAGCTAACATATTTCTAACATCTAACATTTGCTCTTTTAAAACAAATATCATTTCAATGTCTTTGATGTGTGAAACAAAAATTCATAAATTTGTGTTGGTGCTAAAATCTGTCTATCTAATGGCCTCTAGAGACTGACTTTTTCTGCACGTTTTATGGTACCGCCACATGTATCATCACATGGAGACTTTCCATGACTGATAGCCAAAAATGGCCATTGGGCTTATATATCAATTTCTTCTTTATGCATGCAAAAATTTTAAATTTCTTTTTAATTTTGTAATGTCCAGCACATCTATCTGAAAAATATTCCATCTTTTTAATTTGGGGTATTTCAGCTTTAATATAATCCATTATCACCTCTTGTACTTCATGAACCAAATTAATATCATTTTTCAAATCATCAGTGATTATACAAAATGATTTTTGCTTTAACACATTTTTATTTTTGTAGTATAGCAGAATCGGATGTAACATACATTTTAGGTCGTTCCAATGAAAACTCTGCACCTAATCTTGAACTACAAAGTTGTAGTTTTCAGCAAAATCACCTAATGATATGTTTCAATGTCAATATTATCTTTTCTCTGATGAAGCTTGTGATTTAAATATAAGATTGAGTAGTGAGTCGCTGTAATGAGTTACAAATAATTCCTATAAATTCTTGAATTTATAGGAATTATTCTGGCTGGTCATGGTATTTAGCGAAGAGCATTCGGTGTGTATCCATTATTTATACGATATCTCACAATACTTGCACTCAAACAAAAATCTCATTTAAATGATCGATCAGAGAATCTTTGGGACAGTTAGAATATCTATGACTTATGCATTCTTTGATACTAGTAGCACATACCAAGTACTTCATTAAATCCTTGTAAGCTTCTTTTGTAGGTATCGCATTTACAAGCAACTTTGAAGTTCTAAGTGCTAAATTTAGATTTCCCATGAAAGTTATATTAAAATTGCATATTTTATTATTTTTTGACCACTAAAATTTGTGATTTCATTAAATAATGAGCTCAAATTATCGCAGAAACCGGGTCCCAAACGGGAAACTAGGTCATCTTTAAAATAATGATATCATGAGTTCCGTTCGGAATTGGGAGTTTAGATTTTGTCAGAATAGGTTCTTTCAGTGGTCCAAAAATAAAAAAAATTGAAGGTGTATGGTTAATAAAGTTCAAAATGTTTATTGAGTTGTGATATGGAATTACTCTGGTGTTAAATTGAGGAAAGTTCATCCCATGTTGCATTATTATTGTATTTAAGACTTTCAAGTTGACCGCAGGTTGCATTATTGTTGTACTTAAGATTTTCAAGTTGATCCCAGGTTGCATTATTATCATATTTAAGACTTTCAAGTTGATCGCAGGTTGCATTATTGTCGTACTTAAGACTTTCAAGTTGATCGCAGGTTGCATTATTTCGTATTTAAGACTTTCAAAATCCTAGAAAATTGGTTTACACAGGATTAAAATAATAAATAAAGAAACTTATTATAAATCGTTTTCCTAACTCTTAAACATGGTTAGATTTTTATGGTTCAGTTTAGAGAAAAATATCAAGGAGTATATTTTCTACTCTCTTAGTGTGTGGAGTTATTATGTCTGTTATCTATGTCTATTCTAATGTATCATGCAACTCCTTTTCTATGAGATGTTTTTAGCGTATTCCAGTTTTAGCAATTTTTTTATTTAACAGTGTCTTATCCAGTTTTGATTCTGTTTTTCTCCTAATTATACATTGTAAATTTCAGCTTTCTTTTTTGCTAACATAAGTTTTTTTTTGTGTATCAATGAATAAAGCATTAAAAGAATAATGCTGAAATCACAACTTGAGTGATTTAGCAGGTAATATAAAATAGTGTGAACCATGTAGAGCCATCAAGATTTGATTTAACCATATCTCATTGTTAATATTGATCCCTTAGATTTATCAAAGATTTTATCAGTATTTTTTTTTACAAGAGAGTATTTTTTACAAGGGTTGCGTGTACTTCCACATAATAATAGAACATTGCTTGCAGGTGATTTCAATTTGGACTGCTTCATAATTTGAGCTGATTTTTAGGCTGAATGTTAATAAATTTTATAACAGAATGGCGTAGTAGATAAGTAAAATTCAAATAAAAGAAATTCCGTAATGAAGAAAACTTTATTTACAGCTTTGCTTATACACTGAGTGTCTTTAAGTGGGTATTTAGTACATCAAATAATTTCAGTGTTTTCACCACCTTGTTTTATAAAGAAAATCTTAAAAGCATTTAAAAATTTATTTAACATTGCTTTTACAGAATTGCAAAATGGTGTTTACGTCAGTATCTGGACATTTGCTTGATATTAAATTCAGTGACAACTACAAAAAATGGTAATGATTTATGTTTGGTTTACTGTCTTGCAAGCAACACAATTTTCTCCGAATTCCTATGGAAAAAAATATTCCATTCCAAGTTTTTAACCCTTTCTAATCTAATGGTTCGTTGTACAGCTCTGGATTTTTGACCATAGTGGACAAAGCCCATGCTATGGCCAATTCATTTAAGAGCTTTTTTGGGCACATTACACCCTGGAATGTTTGATATTGTTTTGATTTATTACTTCTAGATAAATTTTGCTATAACATACTGAAAACCATTTGTAAACTGCATTTTCTGTAGAGAAGTGGTTGTTGTTTGATTTTAAGTGAAATGAAAGCTCTGAAAAAAATGTTTAGTGATATTGATTAGAACTTAGATGTGCACTTGGCGTATTTTTTGTTTTGATGATAATTTTGACTTACAGTTTTTTTCTCATTTGTTTTGTATTTAGTTTCTCTACATTACCTATCAAGATGAAGATATGAATAACCATCTTACATGTTTATTTTTTGCTTCAAATTCAATTTTTGCAAAAAATTCTGAGATTTTTTGGTCACTTGACTCGTAAAAGCTGATAACTTTCTAAACGATCTTTAGTAGTATCTTAAGCACTTTTGGTGAGCATTTAATGCCCTGATTTTTTTTTTTTTTTTAATTGAAGCTCGATTAGCAACTGCCTTTAAAAGATTTAAGGAGCGATGAAATTTTTTATGACTTTAGATGATAATCAACATTGTAGAAGGGGTGAAATAATGAAAAGAAAACTTTACATATAATTTGATGCCATTTTGGAGTTTTGCCAAGAATATGGCATTAAAATTGCATCCTAAAATTTTCTACTAATGATTGAAATGTCATTATCTGATAATAAAATTATATTTAGTCACTTTGATAATCCCGTCTAACATAGACTTACTAATTTTTTGTAGGATTTTGATATGCTGATTTGCAATTTAATTGAATGATTACTGATTTGTTTTTTTTTAAAGTTAGAACTTAATTTTTTTTTTCTGTCTTATGTAACCCCTTGTACGTCTTTATATCTTTACCAAAATTTATATCTGTGAACTCAATTGTTTTTTTTTTCCCATCATTGAGTTACATGAGGACATGAGGACGTGGAAAGGTATCATCTGCTACCATCCTAAAATAGATGGGAAAAAATATATTTTGAATATTGGAAATATATATAAGATATAAAAATATTTGATATCTACAATAATATTTATAATTGGTTATAATTTAAAAATTTTCTATCAGAGAAAATTAATTTAAGTTAGCATTTCATGCGTGGGAACTAGCGAAATTCTTTTAGATCTGTTTTGTGGAAAATAAACAGATAGATCAATTTAGCTAGGGGATGGTTATTAGCTTTAGGTGGTAATACTTCTAGGCATTAAAAAGGATGTCCATTGTAAAAACTTTGCTGTCATATGATTAGGTCTGTCTTCTACACATGTTAATATGTTAAAGCTTATACAGTAAATGTTAGTTTTCGTTGAAGTCTTTGTTGCAAAAGCAGGTGTTAATAATCATGATGGCAACGATTATGTTCATATTGGGTAGAAAAGGGTTGCTCCCAATACCTGCCAAGTTTAGGTCTACCAATTAAGTTTGAATATCATGGTTTTACTTTGATGTATTAGCATAGCATAATTTGGTTTTTTAGGAACCAGGTAGCTCCTATAACGTTGTTTGGGGCACCTGTAATGCACTTTGTCCCTGATAATTTAAAAGACGTTAAGGTATTTAATATATTTTTTCACACACAATCTTTGTCATAATTCAATAAGACAACAAAATTATCTAAAAATTTGGAATCACAAAGTAACATTATAAGTCAATTTTATTTTGTTTTCTATCTAAAAGTCTACTACCAACTTTAAGGGCTGTTGTTGTTAATCTGGCGATGTCTGTGTTTAATGGCCTCTTGTTTGACTAGGAACTGAGATTTCATCTCTAAGAGTCTACGTTCTAGAACTCTAAAGTCAAAATTCTAAAGGTAAAGTTAATGTTTATTGCCTAAGAGTACCTAAATTTTTATTTGAAAATGCTTGAGGTGTGATTAGTGTACAAATTTCTTGCAAACGTTTGGAGGTTTCATTAATTTTGACCAAGATTTTCAATAAAATTTTTAATTATTAATTATATAAATTCCTTCTCTGTCAAATTTTAATGTACTCAACAGAAAGCTTGTAAAATTGAAATAAATCTAAATTTTGTTATTAATACAGGTAAAACAGAAAATAAAGAATAAAGTAAAAAAATATAAAAATAATTTTTATGAAGCAAATATCTGCCTTGATGTCAAGCAAATGCTTGTGCTGAACTATATGTTTGTTTGGTTTAATATATGTAATTTGCAAAATTTGAAGGTAAATTTTAGAGCATTTACTAAGTCATTTATATATTGCATATTTTCAAAGTCAATTTTTTATGACCTACTATAAGTTTCTAAAGATTCCTTGATTTTTATATTTTTGCAAAATAATTGGACATTTTTTTTCAGAATTAGGGTTGTTTTTTAGGAGTCATAACCCAAAAAAAGATTGTAATTGTTTGTTTGTTTATGTATTACTTTTTATGCTCAAAATGGTAATTTCAATAAATTTGGACATGTTAGAGGAGAGTGGACGATCAGAAAATAAATGGGATAGAATGTAGTAGGCAGTCAGAGAATAATGTTTTTTATGATTTTAGAGAACTCTAGAGCGAGAGGTGAGGAAGAGTCAAGCTTTAGTCATATGGACAGATGGTGACAGAGAAGGCGAGAATATTGGCTTTGAAATTATTGAGATCTGCAAAAAAGGTAAATTAAAATATTGTCGTTTTTATTATCCAATTTTGAATCAGAAGAATTTGTACTTTTTTGAAGTGAAATCTTTTTTTCTGAAAATGTAGGTAATTTTTTCCATGAACGCTGTTTAAGATGACACCTGCTTTACTCCAAATCTGGGAAATCAAGCAGGAAACTTTCAAACAATAGGTGTAAATCAAAAGAAGGTAATTTTATTTCCTAATTTTGATTTATATGTTGATAAATTGGATTATATTATTTTAAGAATAATTTGAAAAAAAAAAAAAAAGAAATTAAAGCTGGCAATTAAACTTAAAGATTCTTTTTTCATTTTTGGAGCTCTGGCAAAGCCAAGCAGGGTTCTATAAAATTACTTAAGTTTGGCCGTCAATCCATCCATTGTCTCATTTTTCTCAGAATCTGCATAATTTCTTTCTGGAATTTTATGTGTCCATAAATTGAAAATTTCTTCTGCTTAGACTTCTTCTTAGATAATCTTTAATTTTTTTGAGAAGGAGAAACTTAAATGTGATAATTTTTTATCGTTTTTCTTTCTATATTTTTTTAATAGCTAAACAAAACATAGATGTCTACAGAGCAAAGTTTTCAGAAATTACTCCACGGTAAGAATATTATGTTTAACAAACTGTTATGTTTGTTAAACAATTCGGCTTATTTTAATTTTCCTTTTTGAAACCCTTAATTGAATGTCATGGAATTTGCTCCGAAAATTAAATATTGTTTTGAGGCATAATTTCACAGCGTTGTTCACAGCCACTTATATTTATTTTTTTTTTTTTTGTTAGTGCAGTCCACCAAGCATGTAATAACCTTATTGCCCCAGATAAAAAGTCTTCCCAAGCTGTAGAAGTAAGGAGAGAGTTAGATCTGAGAATTGGTAAGCTATTAAATTTTATGTATTAAATTTAAATGTATTTTCATTAAATGTAAATGTATTTTCATACATACTTATTGTATAGCTTTAAGTCTTAAGTGCCTAACTGCTTTAATTTATAGGGTCAAATTATTTAGATTAAAATGAATTCTAGTTTTTTAAATAAATTGGTCACTATCCCCCTCCAGATAATTTCGTTATCATCGTCCTTGTCACCATACTCGTTTGCATCATCGTCATAAAAAATGTTTAATCTTGTTTGCTTATACAGCAAGTACTACTAGGAAATCAGTGTTTGCTGAAGGGTTTAAAGTGTTAGTATGATTGCATATGTTGTAGATGTTTCTTACAGATTAATGAAGTGTTGGGCAAAGTTTTCTAATACCAATCTACTTAGGGTAGTATTTAAACAAGATCCTTTTATCGTGAGATCATGCAATAGGAGAATTGCTAACAATAATAGGCTAACAATCATCACCTAGTTAGTTGAATTTTAAAGTTAAATTTCCAAATTAAACAGTAAAAATATTGGAAATAGAATAAAAACAAAGATTAAGTTATGGCATAAAAAAACAAGGTTACACTTGCAACATTCTTAAGCTGAGGAAAGGAGGACGTTCTAGGAAAGAAAACCGTGTAAGAAAATGGCGCCACATTTTTTATCCAGATATGGTCAAATTATGCTGCAGGTATAAAAGTCAGTTGCTACATGTGAGTTGAAGAGTTCAGCAAAAATGACAGCATTGGCTTTCATAGACGGGACATCCAATGTAAAAAGAAGTGATGTAAGACATTTTCAAAATCAATTGTTATTTAATTTATGTTGTCGTTCTTAGAGAACTACAAAAACACAAAACTCTTTTTAAGATAAAAATAATAAAATCACCAACTATAAACAAGTAACATTTCCACCTTTTCCACGCAGAAACAGACAGCAATAGAATTATAATTTACATTTACACTAGGTTAACAGTCATTTCAACAAAAGAAATTGCCACAAACTGGCGTTACAATTTGAAAGTACTCTGTCAAAGAAAGATCAGGTTTGCTCATTAGAAAACTCATTAAAACGGCAAAGAAATCTGTATGGACCTTATGGCAGCAAACAAAAGGGATTCCTTTAAATTGATGGAAGCAGCTTATAAGTTAGCACTAAAGTCAAATCTTTTACTGTCGACTTTCAAATACATAGTTAATGTTTTAAGAAGATGTGGTGTCAAAGTTATGAAAGGTTTCTTTTCTTTTTATTAAATAAAATTATTTAGGTCATCCTAAATAATAAATACGTTTCCGATCCACTAGCCAGTTGAAATTTTTTTATACTTGACCGACCGCTATGTTTATTATTTTTTTTCATGTAACGATTTAATATACTGAGCGCTTTGTTTCATCTTTAATGTATTAAAAATTGATTTCTTCTTCCTCTCTTTGTTCCAGCTACAATCACCAAATCATCAATTTATTTATGTAATATCCACACGCTTTATTTTCATATATTTGTGCCTTTTGTAGAATTAATTATGGTGTTCTATGATTAGGTTGTTTAAACTATCAGTTTCCTTAAAGTTCTTAATAAAATATTTTGCGAACAATTTGCTTGTTATAGCATATATATATATATAAGGACATATATACATAATTACATTTATTCGTTTTTTACAAAAAAAAAATTGTTTTGATTTGTAATCAATCTATGGGATGTATCGTTCTTTTGCAAAATCTATTTTTTTTAATATATATATACAAAAAAAAAAATAGATTAAGTTTTTTTTTAATAGAAAGCGACTAGACAAGGAATATAAATTATTTATCTGAAAAAGATTAGATATTTTTTTTTTTATTTTTTATCTTTTCAAATTAGAGTACCTTAGATAAAACTATGAAAAAAGTAAATTATCAGTTAGCAGTTTTGTTTGTTATAAATGGAATAATGTTAGAATATAATAATGGCCTTACACACCTTTTTTTATTAGAATTAATTTTTAGTATTTAACTCCATAGTATGATTTAAAAACTTTAAAAACCAGCTTCAATTTAAATGATGATATCTCATTCAACTCACATTTTAATTCAGGTCACGATATATGTTAAACTGTAAAAGAATTGCTTATTCACGACACAATTACAGATAAGATTGTGAAAATATTGAAAAATTGTAACTTCTTTTCAATACTGACAGATGGGTCACAAGCACGGAAAACAAAAAGCGAGAAGGAAATGGTTCTGGTTAGAACAGAGCGAGGGTGTAGTTGTTCTTATTTATGAATTCAAATTTTATCTTAATAATGAGGTTAAAATAAGTGTCGTATTCTTTTCATTATAAAATGATTTTGGGGCAAAAAATTACTCCTCATACAATTTGGTACAGTATATAAATTTGCAATTATTTTTTAAAACATCAACTCTCTGGTGTTTCTGTGCATTTCTTTGCGTCAATTCTTGAAATGGCAGATTTTGGAGGAACACATGTGAAGGTACTGAAAACTGCCATAGACAGCATATTTAGCGAAGAGGATTTACTACCATTGACTGATGTTGAATACATTAATAGAGTAGTCGCAAGCATGACTGATGGCGCTAGCGTTAACTCAGTACAAACATAACCCAAAATGAAGTCTATGATTTGTGGAAGTACGTGTTCGAAAATCGCCAAGAAGAATACCCTAACTTATGCAAGATTACAGCTCTTGTTATCTGCTTTCTGGATCAAATTCTAGTGTTGAATGGGAGTTTAGTTTGCTGACAATGCTTATGACTAACCTAAGGCCAGACTTAAATCATAGCACTTTAAATAAGATCTTGTCAATAAAAATTAATGATAAAAATTTCACAGAAGCAGAAATAAATGATATCCTGAGAGTTGCACTCGATAATTATTTAGCAAAGCGACGGGCAGCATTTTATGAGGAAGACGCCACAACTAGTACCAAAAGAGATAGTGAGATATCTTGCGATCTTGAAGGAGATGTTATTGACTTTGTTGTCGAAATTACATCAGAGAGCGAAGACAAATGAGAAGACTGGAATAAAGATTTCAAAGAAGTGCCAGATGACCAAGAGAGCCTGCCCTACAATGTATTGCGATGACAAAGACAGTAATGGTAACGATGCAGGGCTTACAAGTGACATGTGAAGAATTCATGTAGATATATGTGGGAAATCAATATATAAATATTGAAACAAAAAGTAACTCTTGTAAATGTATATAATATTAAAAGGAAAAGTTTATTTCGTCAAGCATTTATAACAATAATAATGCTAGGCTCAATAAGATTGTCTTATAAAGTTAAATCTTTGAAAGACTTCCCCTTGGGTGAATTACGTTATTTGGGCCATAGATTTTTAACAAACGCCAATTGATTGATTTTCCTTTTAGGAATGACAACTATATAGTAAGTATAAATTTCAACAAACCTGATCTACACATATTTTTTTTTATATATAAAGCTTCCTTTTTTTGTAAACCAACTTCTATCTTATAAAAAATAAACATTATACAGGTATAATAATCTTCTGCTTGTTTGACGACAGCAGCACTTGCTGTTTGATATTTCTCACAACGTTCTTTTTATTTATTGTTCCTTCATTGTTCTCTTTCGATGCTCTCCAATATATGCAACGCAGTCTTCCTAGAACAATTTATTTTAGTAAATTCATGCAGGAGAGGCTTTTAGTGATGAGAACATATTCTGCAAAGAATATCTTACTTAGTTGAAAACAACAAAAAAGAAACTTATGCTTAAAGATTTTCTGTTGTAGAATAAAATATTTACATATATATATGTACAAAAAAGTACAAATTATATTTTTAAATTATAAAATAGATTGGATAAAATTTCAAACATGGAAATACCGATGCCATAAATGAGTTGCTTGTTATTAACATAGATCAAAAGTACCATTAATTATCATAAAATAATTGTTAATTTATGCAACATATTTTCTTCTAATTATTAAAGATTTCTGCGCTGTAATATGTAAATATAAATATATAAATGTAAATATATAAATGGCGTTTTTAAAAACAAAATGTTTTTGAGTGTAGCAGTAACATGACAGTAAATAGTTTTCCTACCTTTATAATGAGTGTGCACTAGGTTAAGCAGGAGGACTATTTACCTTCTTCTGCAGTTTTATGTTTATTACTTTTTCTTGTTATATCGGAGAAAAGTGCAACCGGAAGTAAATGTTGTCATTTCTCTACAAAAAGCTCTTCATATTATACAATCATACGAGTGAAACATCGTGTAGTAGAGTCTGAACTAACTCTTAGCGGGATTTTAAAGATTCAAAGTTTAAATCGATCAACAATGAATTATCATGAAAAAAATACACAACTTCCATAAGGGCCCAAAATTGTTCAGTTAGCATAAACTGTAGAAAGCATGTTCCTGTTATAAATGGAAATTCTTTTCATTATTGTTCATGGAATGACGTTCAGTAGCAATCTACATGTATCTAATTTTTAAAATTTCTCCGCGTAGCCAAAGTATGGTAGGTTAAGCTGGAAGGGGATTGGGAAAGAAAGGGAGGAGCGGGAAAGACAGACAGTCCACGCAAAGTCCTCTACGCAAGCTTAACAAAGCCCCCTATGCTTTTACTCATGACAAGGCCTGCTTAATACAGATTTGCCAACCTAAATTTTGTATTAGTTTGGCAAAATTTTGCATGCCAGTCTCTTTTTCTCTGGATTCCCAGGGTTAATATGCTACGTTCAAGATTCAAAAAGTCTATTGCATTGTGTTTTCTTTCCATATTTATGGAAACCCAACTTGAATCTGGATTATTTGATACTATAACTGAAGATACATTATCTTTAAAAGATACTGTTGTTAAACGCTTGAAAGACGAAAATGAAAAAAAATCTGTATCACGTATATGTATAGAAATAGAGACATATAAGTCACATTAATACAGTTGAAGAAAAAAATTTGAAACCGGTGATATCCCAGATTGATGATAACTACCTAAAAGATACAGTTGTTGAAATGCTAGGGAAATACAGATTTACGTAGGTGAACGTAATATTGAGGGGATTTATTGACAACAGTGGATCAAAAACGACCATGGTAAAGTAAAATATTGATATGTGAGGGTAATTTTAAAGCACGGAGATAAATTAATAAAATTAATAAAGCAAAGTATTGAATAAAACCTATATATAACATATACGAGCATCAAAATTGTTGCTCCTACTTTGCTTATATGCCTAAATTAAGAGGGTAAAATATTTTCTTCCTGGATTTTCTTCCTGGGAGAATAGTAGAACGCTGGTAATAAGTATCAAAAAGAATGATACGATGATTTGTGTGACACTTATGAATGTGATCTTATGAAATTATTCCTTGATTTTATCTATGAAATCAGAAAGGATTTTGCAGTTGTGCCTAATGCCTAACTCTCACATTTACTTGATTAATTCTGACACCCAACCGCATGATCATGGATTCAAGTCTGGATATTGCCCACTCAGCGTATGAGTAGTACTTTTGTGCGGTAATTTTGGAGTTTTAAATCCTCTTCAGCTTCCTGCTTTGTAGTGCATAGTTTCTGTTACTTGTCTTAGTCAACATGTGTTCAAATTTTGAAATTTTTACTAAAAACACTGCTACAGGTAGCTCAAAAATTGTTTATCATGCTCTATTCTGAGTAATTTTTTGAAAATTATCTTTTTTTTAGGGGCTGCATTTACGAGATTCCAAACATTACGCTTACAAAAAAGATTTCCAGCTGTTCTTGCTGACCATTTGATTAGTTATGGTTAGTTGACTATTTCTTAAAATGTTACTATGTGATGATATTTTATATTAACTATTTTATATCAAAATGTCAGTTAATAGTGCTGAGCATCATTGATTAGAATTAAATTAAATGTTTTTTGGAATTATTGGTTTGGCAAAAAAAAAATCTGTTAAAGAACTTTAAAAGAAAAAAAGAAAAATACCAGTTTTTCTTTATGTTAGCGCTTTTCATTCACTTTTTCTGATTAACTGTTTGTTATTTTTTCTTACATTTGACATGAATTTATAATCTTGCAAGGGTAAGTAATGATTTTTAGAAAAAAAAATCCTTCTTTTGGTACTCACCATAATATATTGTGATTTTTTAATCTAGAATTGTTTTTAGTACTCGCACTAAAATGAAATTGTTTTTTACTGCTTGTTTTTCTGGCTCAGTATATGGGTCCTTAACCTTTGTGGTGTGGACCAGTTGTTCTGAACGCAGTAGTATCAGACAAAGAAAATTTCAGAATGTTTTTTAAAGATAATTTAAATTCTACAAAATTGATCATAATTTTTTATGTACTTGTTTCATAGAACTCAATGAGGGCACCTATATGACATTTATGGAACTCAATGAGGGCACTTATATGACATTCATGGAACTCAATGAGGGCACCTATATGACATTTATGGAACTCAATGAGGGCACCTATATGACATTTATGGAACTCAATGAGGGCACCTATATGACACTTATGGAACTCAATGAGGGCACCTATATGACATTCATGGAACTCAATGAGGGCACCTATATGACATTCATGGAACTCAATGAGGGCACCTATATGACA
>JAUZNK010009437.1:0-24247 GCA_035046665.1 Euphysa ruthae
ATTTATATGATTAGGTTCTTTGACGGAGTAGATAGCTTCTTTAATTTTGCGAGAGACAAGGCGAGGTTCGGAGTGGAGGATCGATTTGTTATCCCATTGAAATGAATGATCTTTCATTTAAAACACTTTAGAAGCCCACAAACACCATGTTGTTTAGGTAGATAAAATTTTTAAAAGTATTTGCTATTAAACAAAACATTGACCAGTTGCAAAAAGTCACCGGAAGTATTACATTGCCTGGCCTACCAGCATGTATATAGGATAGAGCTGTTTAAATGCGGCTGAAAAGAGGAGCCCGGATGCTGTCTACCCTGATTGACTGAAACAAACTTGTCAGCAATCATTTTTCGAATTACTAAACAACCTTCACCAAAATATCAAGTTTGGAATTGAAAATGAATCTAATAACTCGACAAATGCGTAACTTATCACGATAAAAAATCTCTTTTTAATGTTAGTCAATGCACACTGACCAGTATCTAAATTTAATTCCAATAACTCAAAATCTGTTAAAGAAAGCGTAGTCAGTTCCTTAACAAAATGTGTCAAAGACATAATCACTGATCTGAAAGATTAAATACTAAATGCTATACTGGCTACTAACAACTATCCTAAAGATTTTATTGCACAGAAAAAACAAAAACTTTACGCCACTAAATTTGTCAAGGTTAAAAACAGGACCAGTCCTATTTGTTGTTTAAACCTTCCCTATATCCTAACAATTAGTGAAACTTATGACCTAAAAATTTTTTATCAATACAAAAAAATCTTTCAACATTGCTGGTAAAATGATCTTATATTCTTCGACTGGGGTAACAAATCTATAATATAGAGTGAATCACGCTTAACTTAAGTCTGTTAATATCATACAATCTTACTGAAGTGTTTTTATTTATTATCTACTTATTAAAATGACTGAGTTGAAAGATCAAAATTTATTTCACACCATGACGTTTTATATTGCTTTATGTCATAATTTAAAAATGGATTTAAACAAAAAATAATCAAAAATAAAATTTTTTAAAAAAAAATGTTTTTTTTTTTTTTTTTTTTTTTTTTTACTTGTGCTAGCTATCAGGGCCTTCACTTCAGTTTGTATACATCGTTGATTTTTTCTAGTACATTAGCTTTCTTTTTAAATGGTTAGTTTGATTCAAACTCAAACCTGCTTCCATTCTTACCAAACAACTGGGAACCGATTGAATACCACTTGCCAACATTAATATGTTGATTTAGGGACGTTACATTGTGACCTATGTAAAAGAATTTCATCTGGTTTAACTGCTTTTGATTCCAACTATAGCCTTCTAAAGAGAAAGAAGGTTTTATTTCCACTGTTAAGTCATTCTTTTAACAATATAAATATTTCAGAAACTTTTATCTCTGATACGTAAAGAGTTTTTTTCCATTAGAATTCTTTTCAAGGGTCAAAACAAACATTCTAACTTTGAAATTTCTTTAAAATATTCATTTAGTTAAATAAATTTTATACCATAATTAAGAAAAAAGAACATTTTTTCAAAATTTATAGCAAAGACCTTTAGCCAAATCGAAGCCTAGTGTTTAGAAAATAAAATTTGCCTTAAAAGCAACTGATTATTATGTCTAACTAGACATAATTAAAGAGCAGATGCTATTCAAATTTGTCATAAAAAATAATTACCCAGTTAACAAATATTGGCTGCTTTGTCGAGTCGCATTAACTGAAAATTCTTCCTCGGAATATCTTCATTAACAGATGAGCATCTAGGGGTTAACATATCTAAAATAATGTGTTCCATCATTTTCAGGAGTCAATCTTGAAGTGGATTAAAATTCCTTGTTTGTCTAATTGTTTAGGAGTCAGTTGTAACATACGTAAAAACAATTGTTAATCCTATTAAAAGAAAACTCACTAAATCTTTACCTTGAAAGAACAGCTAAAATAATTTTGACAAAGGTTAAAACGCTATTGTGTAATTCCATCTTTGTAAAACCAAATTCTTAACGGCTTGTTTTTGGTTGGTGGTATATGTATATGCTGTATATGCTGCACATGTGAAGAAACTGTTGGAATTGCCACCAAGTGAATATTTGAAACGTATATTAGGCATTTGGGAAAAAAATTGGTTGGCATTATCTGTTATGATTCTTCATGGGTGTCCAACCATAATTATTATTAACATCTTATCGGATAATTAAATGTTTTGATAAAAAACTAAATAATCTTTATTCGATACACCAGGCCTCGAAATGGTATTGGATTGCAAAATTTTTCTTGAAGACATAAAGTTGTGACTGGCATAGACAGCCTATTTAAGTAGGTAAAGTAAAGTATACAAATATAAAAAAGCTTTGAAAATTACAAGACAAGAGAAAACAAAAAAAAAAAAACAACAAGAATAAGCATTAAGATTTAAAAAACAAATGGTGTTAAGGATAGGCACAAAAATTGTTTGTCACAACAATATTTCCATTGTGGTCCTGTTATACATCACACACAAAAACAGAAATTGATTCAGCTGAAGCATAGTAAAAAAAAGAATGAAAAAAAAAGATTAAAAAAAAGTGCTTTTTTACAGAATTATAGTAGGAAATGTTTCCTTGATCTTATGTATAAAAGCTTTATAGTTTGTGATTTAGTAAATTTTTTTTATAAACACACATTACTTTTGTTGATTTCTCAGGATTGAGTCTAAGAAACGTTTGAGACTTTATTGGGCATATCATTTGCCATAGGCTTGGTTTTAAAAATTGACCAGGATAGCAGTCTTGATTGATACTATTGGAATTCTATCATATTACATGAGCTTTATTGTTCTCCAAATATATATACATCCTCGATTGTTTTTTAGTAGAATTTTATTTCACAATTTTGAATTTATCAGTTTCTCAGAATTAAGTTTAAAAATTTCTTTTGTATTTTATACACCAAATTTTATTTAAAATTTTCTGAAAATTTGTTCGTAAGAAAATTGTTTTTTAACCAGTTTTTAATAAAATGTTGATTTGTGATAAATTTTTTATTATTTAGCTATTTAGTAAAAACAGAATATTCCTGTTTAGAAAAAATAAATTTACTTATGTGCTGTTATAAATAATATAAGTTATGTTATTGTTAATTGTTATTGTTATGTTATTATATTATTGATTGTTGGTAATTGTTGTTATGAATAATTATTTTAGTATCCTTGTGTCTATTAGTCACTGAAGTTTATTTTTAACGTTTCCAAATAATTCTTAGTTAGCTTCACCAAAATTTCATCATTGTCAGTTTTATTGCGTGATTATTTATTATTTTCTTTTATTATGAATACTTATGATTGAATTAATTCGCCTTCTAATGTCTTAGTGATCTTTTAAATAATTAATCTGAATTTTTTCCAACTAAACCTTAGGGAAAATATTTTGGATGTGTCATGTGTCATGTTTAAAAATTGAATTTGTTTATTTGGTTTAGTTTTAATGCATCTGTTGTATTTAATTCAAATGTTATAAAGAGTTATACTGTACCTGTGCAAGTGTCATTAGCATGGCCTTCTCTAGTCGAGCAGTCAATAAAATTCTCTCAAACACATGTTGGTAATTACTCCTTAGAAGAAATGGTGATAACTAATCCTTCTGATCATCCACTTCTTGTTCAAGTAATACCTTTGTTAAATTATCCTCAACCTGATGGTGGACTGGATTTGCTATCAGACAGGTATATTTTGTTTAGTGTACGGTTTTCGTTTTATCAAAATATTGCTGTGAAGAATTCAGATATAATAATTATTTTACAAATTCATTTTTCGCATATTGGATTTTGTATCAATTAAATACACATTTGAAAAGTTTTGCACTTTTTAATTAGCTTGAGAACATTTATTTTTGCTCCCAAAATTAACAAAGTTTCCAGGCTCATCTGCTACTCTCGCTAACATTTTAAGGGTAAGTTTACACTGAACAATCGTTTTTCCTTTGAAAATCTTTTTGCAAAAGCAGGTGTTAGTAATCAATTCTTATAACGGTGAGAAAATGGTTTTAAGTTTAGTAAGTTGGTTTTAAGGCAATCTTACATTATGAGAAGCAATTTTACTGCATACTTATGAGAATGTCATTGAAAGTCGCAAATATAAAAATACATTTATAGATAAAATCTAACTCCTGTCTCTCAATTGGATCTTGAATTTCACACCTTTATGTTGTAAGTAATTTATTGTAAATAATTTGCTTCATAGCTAATCGGTGAATCGTATTTATATTATCCACTATTATCCACTCTAACAAACATATATATTTATTTTTAGAACATTACCATGGTATGGGCTTTTAAATACATTTATTATTCACAATCCTACCCATATTCTCAAATAGGTTGCTCTTTTTATCTATATATTTATCATTTCTTGGTTTTGAGTTCCATAATTTAAATACAGGTTCAATAGGTTTTCTGCATTTTCTTAAATTTTTGTTTTTAAGGCTTATCATGGATTCTTTTTCTCTTGATTTGAATGGTCATTCCAACTTTTACATTCCGGAAATACAAGTAAGTGTTATTACATTACCAAAATGCTAGTTTTGGTTGCGATGTTGAGTTTTGTTAAGAAACATGAGCTTTATCAATCCTGTGTTGGAAAATTTTCTGTGAATGTCCTTGACATTTTTTCAATTCTACTATTTATATAATAATAAATAACTAAATCCGTTCAGTTCATTTTACTTTTATGATTTCATTTGCATAAAAAAAGCCATTTTAAATCTTATTCAAAAACCTGTCATGAAAGTATATGTGATATACTTAGCTGAAATTTTTAAAATATCGTTAAAGAGAAATTTGAGTCTGATAGATATTTAAAATATCTTTCTATATAGACAAAAAGAAGCATCCTAGCAGCTGAATTTAATTGCTTGATACGTGTTGAAGCCAAATAGTGATGACTTTTTCAGCTGGTTTAAAACGCATGCTGATTGGATAAAAATAACTGACATTAAATTTGGGTTCAGTTGTTACCCAATAATGCGGATTCTTTATAAAAGGAAATTCAATTTTACTTAGCAACAAGCTATACCTTTATGTTGACCTATACCTTTTCCTGCAACACAATAATAGACTTTAACTTCTCTGAAAAATGCTTATATGAGATATTAAATAACAGATGAAAATATTCAAGTCTGAAATAATTCTTGTATCAAATATTCAAGTCTTGAATAACTTTTAGTTTAACAGAACCATCATTATTAAAATATTTGTTGATCAAGTTTTTGGCATGATAAACGTCTTCCTAACATCCTGAAAACATCTTCCCTTTTACTTTTGTTTAAAAAGGTTTTGAAATTTCTCACTTCAAACTAAAAATGTTATTTTTCATAGTCCGAGAATTGTTTCTGAAAAAGTCATTTATTATGAAGTTACAATTAATTTAAATGATAAACGCCTTTATCCTAGATCGTATATTAGACCGTATAGTAAATATCTTGGAGTCTTATTTGATGAAAACCTGTCACGGAAGCTTCATGTCAACAAACTTCCTAAAAAAGTTAAACGATCTAATTACATGCTTTCAAATATACATGATTATAATACAAGTTGCTCTATTCATTTTTCAATATTTTCTTGTATTAGTCGTTGTTTTCAGGCTTGGGGTCAAAGTGGAAGTTATCACTTGAATGAAATACTATCAGTCTTAACGTTCTGCCTTGAGAATTATTAGTTTCAAATCTTTTCTGTCGTTTTCTAATCTTGTATGAATCTCTAATTTATGGTTTGTGCTTGATTCTTCAAATCTTAATTTACCAATTTTTATTTATAATATTCACTTTTATTATATTCAAAATGGGAAGCTAGTTTTACTTTTATTTAAAAGTGTAAAATTTGGAAAAAGCTATAAAATATCAATGCACCTCTAAAGGGAATAAATCAATAACTGAAATTAAAAACAGTTTTGCAAAATATGGAGACTGTCTCTCTGTCTAAATTCTTTTCTTGACTTAAATAGGACATTATTTTGTAACCTTATTTCTAAAATTATTCTATAATTTTATTCTTTTTTGATTTTATATTTAATTTATATCCAAGGCTTAAGTTGCTTAAACTGTAACTTTATTGTAGTTTATCATAATATTAAATAAATAAATAAATTTGTCTAGTTAAATTTGAAATTATTTAAAAATTTTTCTCGGAGTCACTCACTTTGGTTAGCTTAATGCTATACTCCCTCATAATAACCATTATATTATATTTATTATTATTTTTAAACTAATTTATAGTACGTTTTATTTTCTGTAATATAATTTGGTTATAGTGGAAAATATATAAAATATATCTATCTATCTTTTTGGTGCACTTTTTATTTGCAAGTGCGTTCTAGTCCAAATAGTTTCTCTTGTTATTAACATAAATGTTGGTAGCCCTAATGTAAAGTTTGACAAAGTTATGTAAATGACAAGTGAAAATTCTCAAATAATATTATTGGCATGTGGTTCAGCGGGAGCTCATACACTACATACGCTAAGTCTCCTGTTTGATCCCTGTGCTGGGTGGTCATCTTTTAATGAGTTTGATTTTTGAAGATCTCCCACAATTAGGTAAATAAAAAAGTTAAAGAAAAAAAAATTGAAAAGTAGGATAGCAGTTAGCACAGAATAACAATGAATTTTTCGTGGCAGGCATTGGCTGGTGTCCAGCGGTTGTTTGTGGGAACCAAATTTGCTGCCTCCTAAATTGATTAATTTGATGTTAAAATTTATTTACTGCCTACATGATATTTTTAAAACAGAAAGTCAGGTTTCATCACCATAAATGGTTCATGGATAAGTTAAAAAGTAAACCATATCAGTTTTTGATGCAAATGTATAACTTCCTTGCACATGAAAAAGAAAAAGCATTGCATGTATGGAAGAAGAATGTTAGAACTATACGTACATTTGTTACATGTTTAGAAAAATAAGAATAAGTTATTTAAAACATTAAAAAAAAAATTTTATATTTTTGTTATAGGATAGCACACAAGATCACAAAGCTATACATTCAATGCTTGGTATTTATCCATCACCTAACAGTCTGACAATGTTACTTGAGCCCCGCCAGAAAAGGATTGTTAAGATCGGATTTACACCACTTGATGAATCTCCTAAGACCTCTATAATGATTGTAAGGTTAGAAATTACTTATGATTATGTTGGTATTAAAATGTTTGCGTGGCGTTCCCTGGTGCAATTCAAAATAAAAATTTTACTTAATATTTAGATGATTTCATCAATAAATATATGGGCAAAAAATTGTCATCAACGGCATCTTAAAATATTTTTGGCCTAACCTAACTTGACTTGAGTAAAATCATAAAGATTTGGTAGGTTAAATTCAATACACCTCAAAAAAAAGCGTTGGTAAATGCAAGCTCTATAACCTAGATTTAAATAGTTAAAATTAAAAGACTTAAAGTTTTAACGAGTGACTCATGTATCACGTGACTAAAACTTTCTTTCAAAAAGCTAAATCAAATATAGGATTTTTATAGCAGTGAATTTTGAACCCCTGTAGAGAAAAAGATCATAGAAAATTTTGTTAATTTGTTTGGGTATTTCCCGAAACACCGCTTTAAGGAGAATTTTTGCAGTAAGCTACACATTGATGTGTAGGGAGGTGTGTTCAATCTTTGTGAAAAATTTTGGTTTGGCCAAAATTAACCCGGATAGGCCCAAAATGACCAAAAACAAGGCTTTTGGATATCAACAAAGAATATACTCTAACTAATAGAGTTTGATCAATTTTCCAACCATAAACAGCTTAATAGTATTTTTTTCAAAAATCATTCTATAATTTTTATTTAAGATGTACTAATCATGATAGAGACACAAAAGTGCATCTTTACTGTGAAATTATCACTTGTAGAAATATTTTTTTTCAGGGGTCTTGTTTTGGCTAAATTCATTTTTTGATTTATATCTACTCCTGCTTTTCAGAATCAGGCCTGAATATGCCAATATGGTAATTTTAGGCCAAAAAATTTATTAATCTGTACATTACTTTTATTTCTATTTTGCAAAGAACTTGTTTTCAAACCAACTCAGTGGTCCTTTCAATTTAGTAACATAATGTCTGTCATCAGTGCTAATTTTCAATTCCCGTTCATTAGTTTCTTCAAATTATTTGTAAAAAGTTTTAGGTTTTTGAGTTATTTTTTGTTAAATGAGGTAGAAACACGAAACACGCGGAAAAGCAACATTTTTTGGCTTTTCTCTCAATCTTCTCATTAGATGTTTGGTTTTAATGCATGAAGTTAGATTTTAAAGACTAGAAAAATAAATGCCTTTACCAAATTTTTTAGAAATATCTAGTTTTCCATCTAAAAAAAATTTTAGCCGGGGCAAAAATTATCAATTTAGAGGACTATAACAGCTGTTATTTATTTTTTACTCATTTTTTCTTCTAAATGTTCTCATTTTGGACCCAAGTAAGTAAATTTTTTTCATCAAAAATTGCTTTTCAAAAATTTTATCATAATCTTTTCATTAATATAAATTTGATGGTTTTTGATTTGTCTCAAAAAATTGTGGTTAAATTCTACAAAAAATTTATTTTATACATTTTGTCTGTTTAAAATATTTTGATGGGCCGTGGACCTATGCACAAAAGTTTGTCTAAAAATTATTTTTTTCTTTGTGTGCCACCTTGAAATTTACATTAATCATGATTTTTTTTTTTTTTGAGTTTTGACTGTTATTATTTTTTCAATATTATTAGCTCAAATTTTGCTAATAATTATTGGGTGTGAAAACATCTAAAGTTTTGTGTTCTAATAAAGCGAATTTTATACTTAATATATTATCCATAATAACTATTATTGTAATTTTGTAAATAAGGTGGGCATCAAAAATCAAGTGTTTTCATTATAAATTATGTAAGTCAAATAGCCCACTACCTAAGATCTCTTAAATTCATAAGTGTTTATTACATTCATGTAGCTAGGTATAATTTGAATAAATAACAACTTCGAAGAGACCTTTATCCAAAGGTATTTAATAATTACATACATCCAGGCCTTTCTGAGAAAAAAATGAAGGGGCTTTAAAAAAGATCTTTGTGAATTGGCGAGGCGCTCGAATCGAGCACTAAATTTTTTTTTTTGTGTACATTTAAATGATTCAGGGGGTGAATTAAGGGGTTTTTTTACTTTTATTGTGATCTCAAAATATCAAATTAGACAATAAAAACAACAGTAATAAAAATCAAGCAATATATTCATAATATAATATTAAGTACTTCTTTTCTGTGCAACATCCCACTGTTTTCTAGAAATAAAAATAAGATTTTTATAAATAACGATGTAGAACTAAAGCATTGAACTTGTCAACCCAATTTTGTGAAATCACAACTGTCTAAGATATATTATATTTCATTTAGCCTATGTGTTGTTCGTATTTACATAAGCACTTTCTCGTGAAAACATAAACAAAGGTCATATGATAATATTTTTTGCAAAAGATTGATCACAATAGCAGAAATATCATCTAATATATAAAATAAAAAATCTAAAGCAATTAATAAAACTTACTTCAACTAAAAAAAATTTTGACTTAGCATAGAAAAAAAAAATATTGTCACTCAGACTACCAAAATTGTTAACTTAGCAAGCAAACTGTTGGGTGGGAATTGGTCTGTTATGAGGAAGATATTGATTGTATCATAGAAATTTAACGACAACGAACTCTACACCAAATCTTAACAACATACTTTATTCCATTTTCATTGATGATCTCATTTCCTAAGACAGAGAATTTTTTCCCCAATTATTAAAAAAACTATTCAAGAACATCATACACCTGTTCTAATTAAGTTAAACTAACTAAGCCAACAATTCCTCTTTTATAACTTGATATTCTAATTACATCATTGATTACGGATAAGGTGCTAAAATATTTGTGACTTCATCTTCTTTCATAAAATTATTAGTTATCTAAAATAAATAAAGAATATAGGCAGAAAAACGAAACAAAAATTTAACACAGATAATTGAATTGTGATATATATTTCACACCATGAATGAAACTGCTGTTATTTATAAATTATGTTGCGAAGAGATAAATTTTTTAAGAGCCCACCTAAGAGAATTTTTACATGGGCTATATATGACCCGCCTAAACTGATTTACAAATAAAAATGTTTTTAATAAATTAAAGATAGAACAAAGCGCTTGATATTTCGAGTCTAGTCGAAGCTTTGACAAAGGAGTGAGACACGCGAGCACGACGAGTGCCTCTCCCAAAGAGGACTGGCATCTAATTTTTAAAAGATTTTTTAGATTAATTTTAAGAATAAAATATCGTTGATACAGGGCATAATAAATTTAAATCCTGAGACAAAAATAAAATATTGCAAGGTTATTATCGTAGTTAGAGATTTAAAGTTGAACCAATAGATTATAGCATAGTTTGACTCATTTTGCGACCATCATTAAAGCTTTGATTTCCTTCTGAGTAACACAATTTTTGACAAAAAAAAAGACATTATAGATTAAATTTTTATGGATCACATTTTTTTGAAAATTTACCATTAAATTATGAGTTTCGTTAAAGCTTTTAATTTCCTTATGCTCTTTAGATAGCTCTGTGCTATTTTCATATTTTATGGTATTAAAAGATTTTTTGTGGTTTGCTCAATTTAAGAAATTGTTGAGAAAATTTCCAAGCAGATTTTTTGGTTCTTTGGTGTTGGAGCTGAACATGTTGAGACTCTATAGATGTTTTCTGATAGGCAGTTTTGGTTTAATGGGCAATTATATTGTTGTGATCGATGTTCTACTGATATACAGAACATTTTCTATGAAATTTATGGGGCAAAGAAAGTGTAACAAATGTTGACCTGACTTACTTTAGGTCACTCAGTTTTAGTAAGTTTTTGTATTTTTGCAATCATCTATCAATACACTCCTTTTAAAAAAAATCATTCATTAAATTTATGGGTTAAAAATTCCGCCAAATCACGGATCCAGTTTTGGGGTAGTCTGACCAAGTGATTGGCATGAGATTTTTGGTAAGCTTTGCTATTTTTGCCATTGAGTATCAATATATTACTTACATAAAAAATATTTTCTTGTAATTTATGGGGTAAAATCCCGTGAAATCACTGGTCACAAATGGGGATCTGACCACATAATTTTTAAATTGTCTATCAATGTACTGCTTATATACAAAAATTTGTCCTTCTAAAATATGGGGTGAAATCCGGCCAAATCACAAAGGGAGTTTTTTCCTAATTTAGGTCATGAAATTTTGGTAAACTCTTTCAACTGTGAAATATTCAATTGATTCTGAATATCATGTTAAAAAATTGTGCGTGTAAAAAATGGGATAAAATCATTGCCAAATACCAAGATAGTTTTAGGGCTCTCTATCTCGAACCCCGCAGAATTATAACAGCTTACCAAGGTTTTTTTAATCATATAAACATTGTGCATCAAGTGAGCCATACAAACCTTCTGTAGAAAATGGGATGGGATAAAATAATATGTAGCAGGCTCCTGGACTATCTATACTGAAATGTACTATTGTTTTTATTAAATTGTCTGAAAGATTTGACATCCCACTTTTATAAATTTATGCATTGCTCCAAGTAATCCTCACTTAACATTATTTTTGAATTTTTCGTTTTATTTTGTTTGTTTGCAATCCCTTACTGTATGTTTTTTACCGTAAGGGTTGCAGGTGTTTTAGTTTTTCATGATTTTTTGTAATTTTTGTATTAAAAAAAAAAAAAAGAAACAAGAGTTAAAGTTTATGGTGAGTGTATATCATGTGTATATTTGAATAAAATGACCAATAATATCATAAGTAACTAAACTTCTTAGCGAGTTATTTATTTTTCAAAATTTGGAGTGTTTAAAAATAGATTTTGTTTAATTTTTCTCTCCTTAGTATGTGAATAACCAGTAAGTAATTACAACATTGAATTGTTTTGAGAATAACACTTTAATTTTACCTTTTGTTGCATAATTTCCATACATAAATATTGTTTTCTTAATATTAGGAACAATCTCACTATTCTGGACCTGGTTGTAGTCACTGGTAAAGGTGCACATACATATTTCAATATCAATGGGCACTCTCCTGGTGGGAAGAACTCTGTTTTACACTTTGAAATTAAACCTGTGCATTTGGAAGATTGTAACAGTAAGTTCTCATCTAATTATTTTTTTTATTGAACCGTTGAGGTGAAGCCTATTTTATTCTATGGTTTTTCCCTTAACCATTTATCAGTTTGCCACTTTTTTACCTGTTATGAATATCTTTTTACAGCTTATTATAATTAGTTGAAATTTTATTGGTGATGGTTTAGATAAAAATTTATTTATAATTCTTTTATAGAAGCCACCCCTAAAGCTCGAGTATATCCTTCATTTACTGTAAAGCGGTCATTTACTGCAAGCAACACTGGTCAACTGCCTGTACAGATATCTTCTATATATATCAATAGCTATGAATGTGAAGGATATGGATTTCGTGTTCTAAATTGTCAACCTTATATATTATTACCTAATTCATCCATCAAAATCGATATTACGTAAGTAGATTGTCCATTTTCCTGCTGCATTAACTGTATTTGATCGTGATTGTTTTTCAAAGTTTTCAAGTATTATTTTTAATTAACTTCTTCAATTTTTCTCAATTTTAGTTCTGTAGATTGTCCTAAAACATTGCTTGTTTCTCATCAGTCGGTAGAGATAAATATGTATAGGATTAGGGCTTCTATCCTAAGGACCATTTAAATTTCATCTATATATTTTACATAATCTTTATCTGCTGTTACAGATAAATAACTCACTCGTCATGAGCAATTGTTAAATAATATCACTGAGTGAATGAATTTTGAGTAAAACCATCTTAATTTTTAACTCTTGTTAACTTTTTTAACTAAAGTTTTTTTACCCTTTTTATTTAGTTTTAAAAAAAAAATCGATGTAATTTCAAAAACCAATAAAAGAAAATCATTTCAAATTTTAAATACTTTCATATATTTAGATTTAAAAATTTTTCTAAACAGTTGATTCCACTAGGATCAGTCTGATGAAAACTTAAATCTAAGGTCAATCCAAAAAGATTATTGGGGTTACTGACCATTTAAATGTTTATAATGTAAAAAAGAAAATAATTAATTTAAAATAAAAATTTATTCTTAATCGTAAATTTTTCAAAATAAATATACGTAGACATACTAAAATTTTTATAAGTTTTTGGTCAAATTGCCAAAATGGCTCTGATTTTATATTTATTTCAGGGACGCATCTAGATTTTTTTGGGGCATTGTTTTTACTGATGTTTACTTGTTGGCTGGTTGGTGGCTCCCAAAAACCCCCCTGAGGGATAATTTTAGAAAATAACCATTCAAGATTGGCTTAAAACATACTTCCAGCGTTTTTACTATCAAATAAAAATTTTCCTCTGAAAATCTTTTATCTAAAACTATTTAACTCTCGTGTTGCGGATCCCATCTATAGACAGGATAATTCATATTATTTTTTCCTGGGCAGTTACAAGACAGACACATATTTTAGTTCTAAATTGTTCAGAAATACTCTTAGATGATTAGACAATCAATATGTTTCAAACATAATTTTTGAGTTTTATAGTGTAATTAATTTTAAAAATCAAAACTTTTTGAGATAGAAAAACAAGATGGCGACCAAAAGGTTTAATGAAGCGAACTGAAAAGTTTTTTTGAATAGCTGTAATTTTTGCTAGTTAAATCTTTTAGAAAATGAAAGATAAACATTGTGTTACAGTATTATTCGGTTTGTTACTTTGGTTTTAGTTATCTGTATATCTGTAAAGTTACATAAGTCTTTTTAAAAAGTTTTATTACACCTTTTGTTTTGGTGGAAATTTATTTAGTCGCCCATAGCTGTTCACCGCTATGAAGTCATACTTGGATGGGTCTCTTTTTGTACGCTATATTTTTTCCAAGATGTATTAATTCGTTTTTTCTCCTTTTTTTGCAGATTTTTTGGAGAAAAAAAAATTAACTGGGTCTCTTTCTATTTTTCCTCCAAATCGAAATAAGATGCAGTAGAGATCCATATTCGTTATTTTTTCCGCAGTGAATTTCTGCACAAAGAGCTTGCAATAAGAATTTTATTATATTATATTATTTTTATAATTTTATGAATTTATGATGGTTTAAAACCAAAAATTACAGTTTTCAATGAAATCATTTTCCCAAAATTCATTAGGATTGCAAAATTTTGCGATAAAAAAATTGTCATCATAGAGGGTTTGTTATTTACACTATTAACTGTTAATATTGAGTGCGATTGGAAAGAGTTGTACAAATATTGCCCATAAAGGGAGTAAACACTTCAAAAAAAGATGATTAAAGAAATTTAAAAGTATCAAAAAAAAATTTATCATATTGATAAAAGTTAGTTTTAAAGCTCAAATAACTTGAAAGTAAAAATAGTGACAGTTATATTTCCGAAAAAAAAGTTTCATTTCTTGATGATAAGCCAAAATATTATAAACTGTCTAATGAAACTTATCGAACCATACTGATAATTATCATTTGGAGTCTGGGCATTTTTTTATTGACTATTTACAAGCAATTTCAAATCAAATATTTTGGGTATGCTAGCTATTTTGAAAAACTTAAACATTGCAAACAAGCCTAAATATCGGCATGCTTCAATTATTTTGAAATTTGGGTTAGTGTTGGGAAATATTTATGGTATTTTAGGAATTTTAAAGTAATATTTAAGCAAAAAATCTGAATTTTCAATAGTCTCAAAAAATTAAGGGTTGATTGTTCTGAAGTTGAGGATGTAGTTCCCAATATTTCAGTCATTCGTGGAAGGATATATTTGTGATGTCTACAATATTATGAGTATTTGTACGAAAGAACAATCATGTGATTTTTGATACATTTTTAACCTGTTTAGGCAACAAAATTGTAGACTTGCATTATTTAAGAGTCACAGGGACCCTATTTTCACTGAGTACATGTTTTGAAATATTTTTATTATAATCTTTGGATATAGTTAGTTATAATATCTAATAAGGGAGATCATGTTTTATATATAACTAATTGTAATATATACCTAATTGTTAATTCGTGTTTAGATTTTCTCCCGACTTTACAACATCACGTGTCACACGAACTTTAAAACTAGTTACATCAATGAGTGAATCACTAGATTTTGCATTATTGGCTACTTTGCCTCACCACTTATTACCATTATGTGCTAATGCACTTCCTCGTCCTTTTTTGGAACCCTATTTACATGTTGTAGCAACTGTAGTCATGTCAACAGTATTTATATTCATAATATTCTTTGCATATTTTGATGCTCATAAGTATGTAGTACAGTGCACTTTTACTGCTAGCCGTGGATCCACTCTTGAGAAAAACCTTGATTTATACACACCTGGTACTGTCTTTGATTTAAATGCCATCGCTGGTGTTAAAGTTCGGTAAGGTTATATACTTTATCAATTAAATTACAATATAAGAAATTTGATGTTAATAACCGGATTATGTTATACGTGTGTTCTTGGAGGCTGTACCTAAAATCATCAAATGGTTTATCATATGTAAGTATACGAATTTACAGGTTTCCAACTATTAAAAAATGAAGTAAAAAGATTTGGTGCTTGATTTTTTATATTTTTTTATTTTACAGGGCATTGACCATAATGAGGCATTAATTAATTGAAAATACTGCTCTTTTATGATTTATGTCATATTGTTGTTCAAAATACTAGTTTGGAAAGGAAACTATAACTATATATTCATATAAACTGTTTATAGGTTCTTTATACACTTCTCAATTAAATTTGGGTGTGCAGTTAATTTTTATTTTATAATAAATATTTGAGTGAAGATATCGTTTTTATTTTTAGAATTACCGATAAAAAAGAAAATTATACTAACGATTCAAAGCCTCATCAACATGCAGTAAAAGCAAATAGTTGTCCTGTACCATCAAAAACAACCATACAACCTTCATTAAAACGAAGCGATTCTGGAATTCCACTCTCTCCAGTTGTAAAAGAATGTCAACGTCAATTCTCTGATTCAAGCACATCTTCATCACGTAAAAACTCTAATACTAACAGTCCTCAATCTGAGCGTAAAATTGAATCAAAAGTTGAAAACAGAAGGATAAAACGAAAATCTCACGAAAATAACTCCCGACCTACAAAAACTGATATCTCGCAACCTAGTGAACCGGTTATAATAACAGAGGAAATTCGTGATCCATGGGAAAGAGACTTAATGGAGAAAGTGAGAATAGATCGTCAAAAATTGAAAAATAAATATGAAAATACTGAGGAAGGGGGTCAAAAAGGAAAGAAAAAATCGAAACAATCATTGACCAAGAAAGAACCAGGTCATCGGGTTCTTCAAAAAGAAAATAGTAGTGGCAGCAATAAGTCAGATGAAGAGCATGATAAACCTCCGGGTTTTATGACGGTTGAAAATAAGAGTAAAGTTAAGAAACGAATAGACACATCACCCCATGGAAATAATCTTGATAAACTTGATGAAATATCGTTATCCGGCCCACGACCCGATGGGAAGGAAACCCAAAGGAAGCAACCCAAACATTATACTCAGAAAAACACTAAAATATCTTATCATAAGAAGATTCAACATCAACATGAAAAAGAAAGATATGAAAAATATGTAATGGATACTCCAACATCTCCTCATGCAATCGCTGCAGCAATTGTTGAAGCTGCCATAGTTAAAAATAAAAAAGGTTATTTTTTATTTTTTTAGCCGTTGAAATATAACATATTTGTCCCTCAACATTCAGGTAAACGTTAAAAATAAAGTGTTTTAATTTGGAAATTCGATGAAACGTAATTAATTTTTGCAAAGTTCTGGGAAGATACTTATTTCTGAATATTTTCAAGAAAATGATTGAATATTTTTCTCACTGTAATTAGAATTATACAATTTTCAGAACCCTTTTACTCAGTCCAAAAAAAAGTAGATGTAAAGTTAAGTATCCTAATCCGTTTCTCTTTCGTTCATCAACATTCATGGTCTTTGCAGTAGTGTTCTCATGCGGAATTTTTTCCCTCTAGTTCATCAGTTTTAAGTTATTTCATTCATCAGGGAATTTAATTCACAGAAACCCTTTGCAGGGAGGGTTATTGAACAGCAAAGATTTCTTTCGCGAGTTTTTAATCTTTCAAATTTAAGGTTGGTTTATTCTATTTTCGAGTATCTTAATCAAATTCAAGTTTTATATCTAAATCGTGTAATAAAAAAATATTATTTCAAAATTATAATCATAAAACATTTTTATAAAGGTGACCACCAATTTTAAATCTCACGATTAATGGCAAAACTATACATTAACATCAGTCTGCTAAATATTGCCCAACGTGTTTAATGTTTTAACAAGTATGGTTATTTTATTGCATATCTTTGCCATATAGAATCTTCAAATCCATCAAGTAAATCATCCTCACCTAAGCACCGTGTTTACGAAGACAGCAAACACTCATTCGCTGAACCTCCTGTGAAGACCAAAAAAAAAGAAGTCGGGGGATGGAGCTCATATTTAAGGAGGTTAGGTATAGGATTTTCAGATGATCTACCATCACCTGAGGAAGTAAGCAATGTTAATTCAATGTTCTACTATGATAATCTCACAAGCCTTCGAGCTAGTAAACAAACTTCTGAACCTTCTGTTTTCTCTCAGTCCAACGAAAATCAAATAGCTAGCAACCTTTCTCCGGATAGTGCTGAATTTGTCCCAGCTTCACAAAGAATTAACAAAGTAGTGGGCTCTAACTTGAAAAAAGATACAGCATGGTCATCAGTTGATGATTCTGACCTTCGAAGAAGACCTCCCCCAGGACTTACACATCCGTCAAACAGTATTTGGGGCAGTGACGAATTGCTTTCTAGTCCACGTAGTTTACCTAGTCCACGTAGTTTACCTAGTCCACGTGAAAAAGATAAAGAAAAGAGATGGCCTTTAAAATCAAAATCATCATTGTTTGATTTTGCCATGGAAGGTGGATATAGCAGTTTGCTAGGCAGTAACAGGAAAAGAAGCAAGGTATTTAAAAAATCATTTTCCTCTCAAAATAATAGTGTACTGCTACTTATTTTAAAAACTTTCGCTGAAAAAATATTTTGGTTTTTTTGTTGGACTTTATTCCTACCAAGGTTAACTTTTTGAAAAAAAAAATTTAAAGCAATTAAGAGACATTTTAAAGGAAATTAATTGCTCAACTAGTAAATGTTATTTTTGGACTCCTAATATATCTGAGTAGAATTACCACTGTCTGCTCCTTTGCCTACCAATTTGCTTGTTTTTGGCATTTTGGAATTGAGCCGCTGTTTAAATAAGTATAATCTCAATAATGTTAAGATAAGAGATGCTAGCAGTGAAACTGTGGATTACTTTGTGATCAATAATCCTAGGTTAGCACGCTTTTATTTCCTACCGAAAATATATAAGCGTCTGCATGCCGTTCCTGGCTGCCAAGCTATTTCTAACACTAGTTACTATACTGAAAACATCTCCTCTTTCTTAGAATATCATCTCTATTGATGTTGTAGGTCTTTATCCTAACTAATTTCACACATAAAGAAGGCCTCGGAACTATTAAAGAAGCTTTAAATAAATTTAAGACAAATCTGTTTCCACGGAGTTGTTAAAATGCGTTCTCAAAAGCAACCATTTCGAACATAATAATCGGGTGTTTAAGCAACTCAGCGATTGGGACTAAAATGGAGCAAAGTTATGCAATATTAGTTATGGCTGCCCTTGAAGAAAAAAATCATTGCAGCATTTTTCAGCAAAATTCTGGTTTCTCGGGTCTGGGCGCCATAGCAAAATTGTTTTGAAGCCTAAAAACAAGTTTTTGAGACTTCTTGATTTTTTTTTTTTTTTTTTTTCCACTTGATGGAAAAGTTATATTTTTCATCTAATATGTATATTTTAAAAATACAAGTTATATCATATATTGTATTTCATAAAATGCTGTTAACACTCAAATCAAGTGTGTTTTTAAATGTGAGTGAACTATGAGTAAATTCTTCTTATAACCGTTCCGCCTTTACTATCTTCAAAATTTTTCTCTTTGCTTCTTATGGTTACACTTAAAAAAAGAGACAAGGTGAGTTTTTTTGATTTCTAGAGAGGTTAATCGATTAAAATAAATTAATCTTTAAAATTTTCAAAGAAAATTTTATCAGCATCTTGATTTATGTCAGGTAAAGTAGGTTTATTATCAAATAGGTTAAAACTAAGATTGTTTTAAAAAAATACCGTTGTTATTATTATTTTTTTTTTTTTTTTAATAACGTAAAATTAAATTTTACGCGAGAAAAAGAAGATTTTTCAAGGGCAAAGTTTTTTTAAGTATTACTTTCATGGAACAAAAGATGTATACAAAATGAATAGTTTTGAACAATGTATGCTTTCAAAGATATTATTTGACATTTTAAGTAAGTTTTTGTAGAAGGCATGAAGTTGTAATTGTCTATCCCATAAACAACCTCACTATCCTTATGAAAAATAGAAACTGACGTCAAAAGTTCTCCAAGTGAATTACTAGGAAACAGTGACTCTGTGTTTTAAGATGTTCCTAATTCTTTGTTTTCAGGTTTTATTTGCAAAATTAATTTCTGTAGTGCTACTTAGATCAAATCAAATAAGCTGACTTTTAATTTAATAGGCATCATAATTTAAAGTAAAATAAGCTCACAAATCGACGAAATGCTATATTTCACCCGTGCCTGTCAGCAGTCTTCCCATCCATAACGTATTATTTGGCAAAAAAGTTTCAACTCACAAATAATGAAGACTTTTTAGAAAAAAAGTTTTTTTCTTGTCCTGTCAAAAATTACTGATGATCCTGGGCTAACATCTTCGCCACTTTTTTTTTTTTTTTTTTTTTTTTTTAATTTTGAAATCCCAGGACCCAAAGCATAGTCTTTTGACCCATATAGCTACCTGTTAAAAGTTGTTTTCTAGATCCGGTCCCAAAAATTCTTCTGTAACGTTTGAATGTTTTGTTTTAGTGTTAGTGATTACTTTTCAACAAAATTTATTTTTAACTTTGCATGGAAGGATCATGATTGTCATTTTTTACTTCATCTTGCTTTTAAAACAAAGTTTTCTTAAAATCTTTTCAATATCTTTTTAATTTCTTTTAATTTAGTTTTTCTTAAAAGTTTTATGTAGAGATTTCGGGTGTCATAAACAATTTGTGGGTGAGACAAACCCAAAATTTTTCAGTTTTAAAATTTTCTCAACGTTGGTTAAATAGATTGTCCGTGAGTCCATTAGTCACTAAAGTGCTTGTTTTTAAAACAAAATTTACAGTATATTAATATTCGCTTGAAGATTATTTTTCGGTTGCAATAAAAACTGTGAGAAAAGCAAAGAGGTTTTATGAAGGTACACATTTTCACGGTAAGAATAAATGCTTTTTTCTGAAAAATAAATAGAATTAGCTTATGTTGGTCTGTTAAGATATACTACTAAAGGTAGCTTTTTGCTTACTACTGAAGGTAGTTATTTGCTTCAGGTAAAATGCAGGCTAGCCTAATGTAATATTGATAGTCAGTGATTTTCCTTTAGTTTGGATTTGATCTGCTTGATCGTCATGGCGATCAACCCTGGGAGGGAAATGATGATTTTCCGTCCTCCATTGATACGGTAAGACTGCAATAATAATACCTTTGAGCTGTAGTGACTCACAGATTTTTATGGTTGTGGTTTCTTTAATTCTTACAGGATTGGATTTTTGCTGATTTGGTTCAAATAAATTTTTTTCAAAATTTTTTGTTCTCATTTTATTGAAATTTTTGTCGCAATTTTGAAAATATTACCTGGCCTAAGTTAATGTTAAGATATTGAGTTCATTTTTCGTGTAAATCTTTTTTGGCATACGCTTATTTTTCTTTATTTTCATAGATTGAAAATGTATTTACAATCTTATATTTCAACAGGTAAATGGAATCTTTGACTTGTGATTTTTTAATATACTTTGGGTATGTTATATCAAAGATAAAGAAAAATCTGTGTTAATTTAATAAAAATTTTGTTAAATAAAAGCCTTGAGTGTTTTTAATTGACAGCGAATAAAACATTATTAGCTTAAATGAACGTATTCTTAGTCGTGAATATTTTATATTATCTGTACGTAAGTTATTTTCTGTTTAAAAATTTCAGAATTTCCCTCCCTCTAAAAATAAATTAACACGTGACCAAAGTTGCTTTCGGAAAATTAAATCTGTAAAAAAAAAATAAAAATATATATGTATATATAAATAAATATATATATATATATATATATATTTTAATCAGTCGCCTTCTGCAATGCTAAAAGTCACTATTAGGCAGAAAGCTGAATCAAGAGAGATATTGGTGGACATTAGATTTAAGGGATTGGAGATCATAATCCGAAGGAAAGCAATCAGAAGGCAGTGAGTTCCACAAGCGAGCAGTTTGGCTTCGTTTGTATTTTATATTTTTGACTGAAATAATTCAGTGATACGAAGGATCCAATGATCTAAAGGTTAAATGATTCTAGGAATACATTCAAGTGATTCAAAGGCCTAATAATCTAAAGATTTTAGAGATCAAATGGTTTAGCGATCCTGTAATATCCTACGGATTTATTGATTTAAAGGCAATGTTCTAAAGTTCTTGTAATCCAAGCAGACCCTAGTGATCTAAATGTTTCAGTGATCCAAAGATTAGTCATTTAAAAATTTAGTGTTCAATTATCCAAAGACCTAGTGTTCCTAATATATCTTGAAAAAAAGAAATTATAGGGTAGCATGCTGAAAAACCATCATTTTTCAATTAAATAAAAAATTTATTTTTAGTTCTGCTGTGGTCATTCTGTTTTATTCCTGTAGTCTTTAATCTTTAGTCCCTAGCTTTTTTGTGTGACGTTAAAGTTAAAATTTCCTATCTGACGTAATTTATAAAAACAGATTCCTGGTGAACCAATTTAAGTGTTTCGCTTGTTTTTTTATAATTTGGTAATATAGGTCAACCCACTTTTTAAAAATTAGTTAAAATTATAAAGTAACGGTATTTTTTGTATATAAAATGTTAATAACTGCATTTCATTGATAACTGTCCAAATTTATGAGGTGACTGAATTTGGGAATTGACCAATTCAAATGAATTTTTAGGCATTGCTCTTTTATATATTTATGTGCTAACTCTATTTTTCAGGACTTATGGGGCAACGCGTCAAACACGATACGATCTTCTATCTGGGATGTGCCTGATCCAGCTACTACCACTTCACCGAGAAGTCGACTAGGTCTTGGTTTGGATTTGAAATCTGTACCGGAGCTAGGGGGAAGAGAAACTGACAGCCCATTGGATCCTTTCAGTATTTGGGGTTCTAATGTAGATCCAGCTTCCCCTTATGAAGGATGGAATCACGATATCAAAGAAGATTAGTATATTTCACAAAGATGATCCTCCACAGTAAATAAGTCAACAAACCTTGGGGTAACTGCACTATCAGCATTTCTGAATTTTAAAAATAATTTCGTATTTTGCAATACACGAAACATTTTTTGCATTATTTTATATTGCTAATCTGTGTGCTTTTTTTCATTTTTCTATAGCCGTCAGTTTGTTTTGTAGATATTTTTGTTTGTTTTTAAAAGCAAAATATTTGTATTGATGCTCTCTTTATTATTATCCTCAGTCTCCCATCTATATTACCAATTAAATAGATATATTTAGGTAGTCCTGAATTAGTACAGTCCGGTCTTGAATTAGTATACAATTAAAAAAATGATTCTTATTATCACTTTATGTGAACATTTCGCGATCTTCAATACTACATTGGAGGATTGATTTAGTTAACCCCAAACACTGAAGGCAATGTTGTTTTAGCAATAGTTGCCAATTCAATTCAATTTTCTTATCTTGATTTATTAATTTTCGTTTTTATCGTTTTGATATATACCCTGCTTAGTGATCAATACACTTTTAATATGCCATATATTGCCTTAATCCAAATTATTCCACTCTTGAGAAATACTTTTTATTCTGAACTTGTCAAGAAATTATGCACGAACAATGTATATATACCCTTACCACATTCCCTAACTGAAATTCTGCATTCAATTCAAACGGTCTAACTCAAAAGATAATTGCGTATTTATGATGATTTCATATAACTATTAATGCCCCCAATGCTTCTAGGTTTTAAAAATCTAATAAAATGTAGCACTAAGTATCTAAGTGATACGGTTTGGAGTATCTATATGTTTATGTTTCAATTAAAATAATACAGTATGAGATTTCTTTAAAAGAGACGATACTAGGTTCCTTATTATAAAAGAGTTTTGGAAATATACGGTATACATTCAGTTGTATATCTACCTTTTTCACACCAAGTAAGTTTTAAAATATATAAAATTTCTCAAACTTTTTTATAATTCCACGTGGTAAAAAATCATATATCATCAAAATGTTATCCTTTGTGAATAATTTAGAAAAAGATTGAAACCTTGCTGACCATTTGTTTATTAAATATGTGTGGTGTCAAACGTATTTTTAAGTTATTTATAGTAGTAGTTGTTACTAGGTAGTGTTATCCAAAAGTGTGTAGATAATAAAACCTGCAATATCTAGAGATTTATATTAAACAAACCTTGAGTATTAGATATGACTTTTGAAAGGATTATTAGTTTCTTGTTTACAGATGTTCTGGAATATTCACTTGAAATATTCACAAGAGTATATTATTGTTATCAAGAGTATTTTATAACTGAAGTTAATTCTACCTTTTATAGTATGCCTATATTTTTTTATAGATACAAACTAACAAAATATTACTAATTTAAATGGATGAGAAATTGACTTGCGGAGTGCGTAACAAAAACCAAAAAAAAATATATCTTGTTGTTAATGCACTATCATCGATCAATCAAGAATAAATATTGTAAGCTAAATTTAAAAAAACATTAAATTTCTGGCCAGCATCTTCATAGATATCAGATACCGGACAAGTTTACATGGAAGTTCACTTAGAGCCATACATCTTACGGCATAAGAGGTATTTATATATTTTCTCTATTTTAAACAGTTCAGTCACCCTAAAATTTATTTACATTCTGTGGCAGAAAGTTATCCGTTTTTTTGCTTTAATCTTGTGTTTCTACCGAGTAACCAAGTAAACACCGTGAGTTGATTACGAATTATCTAATAATAAAACTGATTGTAGTGGTGCAATATAATTTTTCATTAGTATAAATTTATACTGTGTTCAATTTTCAAGTAAT